>JAOTQW010090113.1:0-10982 GCA_026260075.1 Sisor rabdophorus | reverse complement strand
ATATAAATTAATTTTAGGGAAGACCCTTGAAAAGAAGGTCAATTTAAGATAATGTAATCATGATCTCTGTAATCCAGTGGAGAAAAGTAGGGTGAGAGGAGGTCTTTCCACTTATGCAATATTATCCTTCTAACAATTTGTTGTATCAAATGTTACGGTAATTTCTTTTAGTATAAGCCGCTAAATGTCTTCACTTTATATTTATTTAAAACCTTAATTTCACTTCCTCACCCACACTTTTAGCAGAAGAAGCAAAATGAAACAGTAAGGAAGGTCCATCCAGTCCCCAAGGTATTTTAAGCCATCCCTGTCTTTATTATTTTTTTTGTTTTTTCCTACTTCAATATTTATTGCTCCGTATTTCCAGAAGCCCATAATAGAAAATTCCTATAAGAAGGACTGCATCAGCCTCCAAATACTAATATTGTCTTTGTAATGCCAATGTACCCATATTTCAGATTTGGTACACCATACTGTGTTAAATAGAAACCTGAAGAAAAAAATAGGGCTGTCAAGGGCCTTACGATCTATCACGATCAAAAATAATTTATTGATATACGCATTTGTGTGTATTACAAAACAATACATATTTCTATACATTGCAACAATTAAAAAACTCAGCATTTTACAACCATGTATAATTTTTGTTCCATTTCACAATTGTGTGTGTTGGTCTGTTATATAAAATCTCTTTGTGGTTTAAGGGGTATGTAAAATAAAAATTATTGCATCTTGAATAAAGATAAATTCTGTAAATAATAAAATCACAAACTGAGCGTATCAAAGCAAGCTAGAATTGTAACTTTTCCAAAGAAGGCTGATTTATTATAATGGATTAGAAGATTTTTATTGTATAAATGCATTAATATAACTGCATTTGCACTCCACAGTAATGTGTGATGGCTCCACTCTGTATTTTCAATTCCCAACCTTTCACTTAGTCTGTGAAAGTCCTTTCCTTCCACCTTATTAACGCTCCACTGTAAATATTTTTAGTGTTAAAGAAAATCTGTTAAAGTTTTCTGTCTGTGGTGTTTATCGGTTTAGAAACAGAGAAATTTGTTGATGCTTTGTACAGTTTCATTATGGGCTGTTAACACAATTTAAGCTCATGATGGAGCATTAGTTAGGGCGATAGAAAACCACCATAGTCCAACTTTTACAAAAATCTGTGACTATTATTAATTTCAAGGAAGACCCTTGAAGAGAAGGTCAATTTAAGATACTGTAATCATGATCTCTGTAATCCAGCGGAGAAGAGTAGGGAAAGAGGGGGGTCTTTCCATTTAGGCAATATTATCCTTCGAACAATTTGTCATATCAAATGTTACGGTAATTTCTTGTAGTATGGCGCTAAATGTCTGAATGTAGTATGGGGCTCAAATAAGTTAGTATGCTCAGACCAGTTTAGGTGTAAAGGAAAATGTGTGGAACCACAGTATTCTAAATAGAAACAGACTATTTCACTTTATTGCCTACTTTCTTATGAAGTTGACTATCTTCTTGTTAACCTGCTTATTTTCATCACATTTGGCTCAAATATAGATAGTTCTCACTTTTGCTTGCTGCTTCTGACATGCATGCTGGAATTCATGCGACATGATCTTGTAGGCTATTAATTTAATAGCTTAAATAAAGCACTTCTTACTTTAACATTGCATGTAAAAGAATAGATGCTTACACATATAATGTATTTGTTCATACATACACATAAGGCTGGGGCAAAAAAAGTATTTAGCCAGCTACCAATTGTGCAAGTTCTTCCACTTAAAAAGATGAGAAAGTCATGGGTATACCTCAACTATAAGAGACGAAATGAGAGAAAATTCACACATTTTTATTTATTTTTAAAGAATTTATTTTCAAATTATGGTGGAGAATAAGTATTTGGTCAATAACAAAAGTTTATCTCAATACTTTGTTATATACCCTTTGTTGGCAATGACTGAGGTCAAATGTTTTCTGTAAGTCTTCACAAGGTTTTCACACACTGTTGCTGGTATTTTGGCCCATTTCCTTATGCAGATCTCCTCCAGACCAGTGAAGATTTGGGGCTGTCGCTGGGCAACACAGACTTTCGACTCTCTCTAAAGATTTATGAGTTTAAGATCTGGAGACGGGCTAGGCCACTCCAGGACCTTGAAATCAGTTGTCCTGGTCTCTTTGCAGAAAAACTGCCCCAAAGCATTGTTTTCCCCAGTCATGCTTCACAGTAGGTAAAGTGTTCTTTGGACGCAACTCAGCATTCTTTCTCCAAAGACGACGAGTAGAAATTTTACCAAAATGTTCTATTTTGGTTTCATCTGATTATATGACATTCTTCCATTTCTCTTTTGGATCATCCAAATGCTCTATAGCAAACTTTATATGGGCCTGGGCATACGTCTGGCACTTCAGGATTTGAGTTTTGTTCCTGAGTGTGTTACTGATGGTAGCCCTTGTTACTTTGGGCCCAGCTCTCTGCAGGTCACTTACCCCCGTGTGGTTGTAAATTTTTTTATTTTTTTGGCTCACTGTTCTTGTGATCTTTTTTTATCCCACGGGGTAAGATCTTGCTTGGAGCTCCAGATCGAGGAAGATTACCAGTGGTCTTGTATGTTTTTCATTTTCTAATAATTGCTCCCACAGTTGATTTATTTAATTTATTTTTTACACCAAGCTGCTCATCTATTGCAGTTTCAGCCTTCCCAGCCTGGTGCAGGTCTGCAATATAGTTTCTGGTGTCTTTTGACTGCTCTCTGGTCTTGCCATAGTGAAGTTTAGAGTGTGACTGTTTGAGTTTGTGTACAGGTGCCATTAATACAGGTAACGCGTGGAGGACAGAGGAGCGTACAGGTCTGTGAGAGCCAAAAATCTTGCTTGCTTGTGACCAAATACTTTCACCCTAATTTGCAAATAAATTTTTTAAAGCATTAAAAATTTATTTTTCTTTATTATTATTTTTTCATTTTATCTCCCATAGTTGAGGTATAACTATGATAAATAAAAGGACTCTCTCATCCTTAACTTGCACAATTGGTAGCTTACTGTCCCACTGTATATGCCCATGTGTTCTGTTAGTTTTTTGTGTTTTTTTTATCCTGTGATTGTCTACATCTTGCGCTTTATTATTTAACTCTTATTCATATGGTTGCCACAGGTGCCCTGGAACCCAGAGGTGGATGTATGCTGGCACACTTTAATGGATGGGGCATCAGATGAATGTGAGCCAGTATGGTGTGAATCTGAGCACCCTCTCTTTATACTTTACACCAGTGGTTCTACTGGCAAACCAAAGGTATTGTAGTGGAAATGTATTGCTGTCTTTACCAGCTGTCTGTCTAAGGGAGTTTATCCTTGTGACGCCTGGCTTGCTCATATATAAGGTTAAAATATTCAGTTTCATTATTCTGTGCTGTATACACTGTAATGTTAATAGAGACTTCCTGCCATTTATAGACTTTATATTACGATATTCCATAACTCTTCGGTCATTTGGGTTCAATAATATGTTTGTACAGTATTTTGCAAGAGTCTTTCCAAATAAGTCAAAACACTTTAATATGTAGACTAGATTAATGGGTCAAAACAATGTCAAATCTATTGTAATGGTGTTTTCAGTATGTCGTGGTTAGTGTTTACAAAATTGCTCCAATATAGGACAACTAGCCAAGCTGCAACAGGTTCATAAATGCTCAAGTCTCATTGATTCATATGATCAGTGAGTTAAAATAAAATTTGGGTTGCTTACAGACACCTGATTACTGCCAAAAAAAACCCTGCAGAAAACATGTATTGGAATTGGACGATTATGCATTTAGGGTATTTAGCACACTTTTACCAACCTATATTTATTTTCGTTCTACAGTTAAGCAGATTGGGGATCCTAGTAATGGCAATGCTTGTATGCATATGTGCAGTCTAAGCAATAAAACCTTTTTAATTCTAATTGTGAAAATTGAATTATTGGTATTCTAGGTTATATAGATCTATTAACAACACCTCTCATTTTTTAGCACAAAAATGTAAAAGCTGAGTAAAAACAGAGGAATGAAAATAGTGGAGTTGCATAACTTTGTTACCCAGTTTCAAGTATGGGGAAATTGCGTTACTGTTCTACTGTTTTGTTTTTTCCCCCAGGGTGTGTTGCACACTGTTAGTGGTTACATGCTTTATACCGCTGTAACCTTTAAGATGGTGTTTGACTACCATCCTGATGACATTTACTGGTGTACAGCAGATATAGGCTGGATTACAGGCCACTCCTATATCACCTATGGGCCACTATCTAACGGAGCAACCAGCGTTCTGGTAAGGGATTTTATTTGTATACATTTTTTAACCACTGTACAAAAATACATGCAGAACCCAAATAATTCCATTCTGTTTTGTGTTAATGTTCTCTACCAGTTTGAAGGCTTGCCCACCTACCCAAGTGTTAGTAGAATGTGGGAGATAGTGGATAAATACAACGTCTCCAAGTTTTACACTGCACCCACAGCCATTAGGCTTCTTATGAAGTATGGCAATGAGCCAGTCCAAAAGTAAGTTTCAGCTCTTTAGTTTTTCGTTTGTTTGTTTGTTTTTAAAATATTGAGTGTTTTGTCAAACAATCATTCAGAATTTTTTTTTTGGAAAAGTAAATACTTCATTTCTAGGCAACTAGGTACTTAAAAAAATAATGTAACTCAATTCTTATTTGTGAGAAGTAACCAGTAGCTACAACTAACTACTTTAAGAGTCACATGCCCAAAACCGGATAACTATAGTACATGTACTGCACTCTGGCTTGAATTTGGAATACAACCATTGTCACATGTTGGGGGAAAAAATTGAGAAATCATAAATGAAATAAGGTAGTGTTTTTTTGAAGGGAAGTGCGAAATAATCACTTGGAATAGCATCACAGCGCAGGTACCCAATTTCTAGTGCCAGTTAATGTAAATGTATAAAAATGTACTTAGTTTTATAATGTTTTGCATTTTGTATGTACCTATAATATTGCCACAAGTCTTGTGACTTGTGAAAAGCTGGTATGTTATTGATTTTAAATAGTTAATTTGAAATCCCTGAATCTTCCTTATGTTTGGCAAAAGCTGTACTACTGGACCATTTTGTCCCTTTAGTTACAAAATGAACATCAGAAATGGCTCAGACAAATGTTTCATATGTTGGGAAATGCTAAGCTAACATAAATAATCAACCATAAATCTATCTCTATTCTTGTTTGTTTTCAGGTGTAAGCGGAGCTCTCTGAAGATCCTGGGCACAGTGGGGGAACCTATTAACCCTGAAGCTTGGCAGTGGTACTACAATATAGTTGGAGACAAGCGATGTCCTATTGTGGACACTTTTTGGCAGACTGAGACAGTAGGTGCCCATTTTTTGTGCCAGTTTACAAGTCTGGAAAAAAAGTTACATTAAATTTAAAATAAATACATTTTGCTTCTCACTGTGACCCAGGGTTGGAGAATAAGCGGGATTAAAAATTGAATGAATGAATGATAAATTTTACTTCTAGTAGAGGTTTGGATAGAAAATAAACAGTTTAGTAGTGCTTTAAAAAGCTACCATATAAAAATAGTGTATATTAGGGTGCAAGTTTTTCATTCACTTCACTTCAATACCGCATATTCCTTAACTTAGGGCCACAGGAGTCCACTAGAGCCCATCCCAGTGCACATGAAGTGAAAGGCAGGGATACAACCTGGACAGGTCACCAGTCTATCGCAAGGCCACACATATAGACAAACAACGACACATATTCACGCTCGCTCCCTATGGGCCACCAATCAACCTAGTGTACAAGTTTTGGAACTACTAGGAGAAAACGGGAGTAAACCCACAAAATGTGGGAAAAACATGCAATCTCCACACTTAAAGAGGGGAAGGGGTGGCCTAGTGGTTAAGGTGTTGGATTCCCAGCACCACCAAGCCGCCACTGTGGGTTCCTGAGCAAGGCCCTTAACCCCCAATTGCTCAGTTGCAAGTCGCTCTGGATAAGAGCGTCTGCCAAATGATGTAAATGTAAAAGACCCCATTGCCTGGAAATTGTGAGGCGACCGTGCTAAACATTACACCGCCCTATAATTATTTATTATTTTTTTTAAATTCCTATTTAATTTAACCATATAAAAGATTGTATGCACATCCTTGTTTACTATTTTATTGTTTACAATTTGGGTGCACTTTGAACAGTAGATAACATTAACTTTATGGACTTTATTAAACATCTCGTTGACTTTAGATGAACTTTGTTTTATTGTCACTCTATTCATTTGGATATTTTCAACCTCTGAAAATAACGCACCATATTTAAACCAATGAAGCTGTCATTTAGAATTTGATATTTCTTATTCCTTAGTGTACAACTTGCACCATGAAGGATAATGACATTGTTGATTGTTTGGTGCACAACTTTGCATTATTACGAGCTTTGTATACGTTAGTATAAGTTACGTTTTTACTTCTTAACACCATTTGGCATCAAAGCTATATTCACACACACACACTCTTGTACTTTACACTTGTTCAAGTAACGTACATGTTTGAGATTCGAACCCAGGACCTTTTACACTTGTTCAAGTAACGTACATGTTTGAGATTCGAACCCAGGACCTTTTATATTATAAGAAAAACTTTGTATAAGATGTTGGGGGTGGTTGATTGTAAACTGGGGTGCACCGCTGGACAGACTTGTTTTCACTTTGCTGCTTTACACTATAAAGTAATTACAATAGAGATGGGCCCTTGTTTGTAGCTGTGATCCAAAGACGAAAACTTGCACAACCAACATTAGGACTCTGGATTAAAACTTTATTGTAATGTCCTTAAAACAAGTCAAAATGAGGCTCAATTGTGTGTGGCTTCCATGTACCTGTATGACACCTGGGCATGCTCCTGATGAGGTGGCGAATGGTCTCCTAAGAGATCTCCTCAAGGGGGCTGAGGATTTGATCTCAGTACCTAACTGCAGTCAGGCTACCTCTGGCAAACACATGGAGGGCTGTGTGGCCCTCCAAGGGAATGCCACCCAACAAGATTACTGACCTACTGTCAAACCGGAAATGCTGAAGGATGTTGCAGGCAGCAGAATGTTCGCCACAGCGTCTCCAAACTCTGTCACGGCTGTCACATGTGCAGAGTGTTTTATCTGTAAAGAGCACAGGATGCCAGTCGCAAATTTGCCAATCTTGGTGTTTTCTGGCAAATGCCAGTCATCTTGCACAGTATTGGGCTTTAAGCACAACCCCCACCTGTGGAGGCCGGGCCCTCATACCACCCTCATGGAGTCTGTTTCTGACCGTTTGAGCCTCTCCTCTTCGTCAAAGGTGTAGGTAGCTGCTGGATTTTCGCCCTCCTCCACGTCTCCTGATGTACTTGACTGTATACTGGTAGCACATCCATGTTCTGGAGACTACGCTAACAGACACAGCTAGCATTGATGTGCTATTCTGGATGAGCTGTTCCCTTTATTTTTTTAGCAGTGTATGAGTAACTTGTTTGTTACAGTATGGTGTTGGTAGATTTATTTTAGTGTTCTTTATCTGGATTTGTGTTTTTAGGGAGGACATGTTTTAACCCCTCTTCCAGCTGCGACTCCTCTCAAACCAGGATCTGCAGTGAGTGTATCAACTTCTGATCTTTAGTAATAGGGGTGCTGGGGCTTTAAATACAGACTTTTCAAGATGTCCGGATTAAGATACATATTAACAGGTCTTGATTTTGGCCTAACCTTTTTTTTTTTTTTTTTTTTTAATTTTATTTTATTTTTTTGTGCTCCCAGACATTTCCTTTTTTTGGAGTTGTTCCTGCAATACTAAATGAGTCAGGAGAGGAACTTGAAGGACCAAATGAAGGTTACCTGGTAGGAGGATACATTTTTTAATTTACATTATTTTTAACTAAAAAGTTTCCCTACTTTAAAAAAATGTAAGTTATGTAAAAAATCGTTTGACTAATGTCCTAATTGTAATGGTTATTTTGATTATAAAGTTTGCTTTGTTAAATGTTTGGACAGCAGTTTTAAATTTCAATCTTTCATTCATCTTCTTTACCTGCTTATTCCCGAACTCTGTGTCACAGGGGTCATGGGGGGGCACATGAGTGCAGGAACACTTTCAAAAATCACTGTTTGTGAACATAGTGTGCTGTGCCATTGGAAACTGTACACAAGAACCTGTGGAAACTGTAATACTCCTTGTAACCTCATTTGTCATGATTATCTTAGTGGGTCACTGATATGCTTTCTAATGAAGGGACTTGCAGACATCTACAGGCTAAAGAATGGTAGTCCTTAATATGGGCCTTAATCCTTAGAACCATTTTTAGGCCCTTTGCTGTTTAACTGGTCCTGGCCATGGGTGGCAAGAGTATACAGGTCGTTTCTATAGGATTAAGGAATTTTATATAAATGACTGACCCCATGTTTGTCTGACCTGAATTCAATGGAGTACATTTTCTTTCTATCAAATACCACCAAATTGTTTCTTGGACTGTCCAGGAGCTCTTGCTAGACGTCAGGCATGCATACAACCCTGGGGTTTTTTACCATTTTACCCTTTTAAGTTGGCACAATGGAATTTCAGAGAAATTGCGTTGTTTGATATTAGCCCTCTATAGGTTGATCATTTTCATGTTTGGGGTTAACAACCCCTGTCCTGGAGGGTTTAGTTTTAACCTTGAACAAACACGCCTTAATCAAATGATCAATGTCTTGCTTGAAACTTGAAAGCAGTTAAGTTGGAGCAAAGCTCTAAAGGATGCCACCCTAAAGGTCCATGTTTAATGAATCCTGCATTATGCAGTCCGTATTAAGATGGGTTTCTGGCATTTTATTTCTTTTCATTAAACATAAATTTTCTTTTTAGAGTTCATGTTTTTTTGAGCAGTGTATTTTGTTGTCCTTAGGTCTTTAAGCAGCCTTGGCCTGGAATGATGAGGACTGTGTTCAGAAACCAACAGAGATTTGAGACTACCTACTTTAAGAAATTTCCTGGGTATTATGTAACTGGAGATGGTAATGTAGAGAGCAACACTTGTCCTGTTGTAACTGTTGTAGCTTAGATTTTGAATTCAGGTGGCATGCTAGAAATTTGTGGACACACTGCTGCAGTATTTTAGGCTATGATGCACTTTCTATGCACCGTCAGAGAAACTCCAGAAAAGTTTTTAGAAGATATCACAATTCATTGTAATTAATCAACAAATTTATCTTATGAGTAAATGCTTATGTAAACTAATTTATTTACTAATTAGATTGATCACTATTTTATGTTGAAATTATATTTCTATTGGCAAATACTTTACTAGTAGGGTAGAATAGAGTTATAAAAAAAAACCCAACAGGCCCAACAGTAATCACATGCATGTTTCTAATTCTATGTAAATTAATAATTAATCAAAAAGGGTGTTCATAAGAATAGCAATGTCAATTTATGAAGCTGTTAGGATCAGCTTTGCTACAAAAAACTATTGTAAAACCCCTATTTGAGGACAAATGCAGCAAATGTTTTATTGTACATACAGTGGTGTGAAAGTGTTGGCCCCTTTTCTGCTTTCCTATCTTTTTGCATGTTTGTCACACTTTAATTTTTAATTAGTTTCATGATCTGAAATATTGATCAAGAATTAACGAGTGAACACAAAACACAGTTTTTTTCAAAAACACAAGGTTTTTATTATTAAGGGAAAACAAAATCCAAAACTACATGGCCCTGTGTAAGAAAGTGTTTGCCACCTTAACCTAATAACTGGTTGGCCACCCTTAGCAGCAGCTACTGCAATCAAGGGTTCGCGATAACTTGCAATGAGTCTGTTACAGCACTGTGGAGAAATTTTGGTCCACTATTATTTGCAGAATTGTTGTAATTGCCACATTGGATTAAGGCCACAGCATCTCAAAAGGATTCAGGTCAGGACTTTGACTAGGACACTCCAAAGTCTTCATTTTGTTTTTCTTCAGCCATTTTGGATCAATGTCCTGCTGAAGAACCCAAGTTCGCTTCAGGTTGAGGTCACGAACAGATGGCTGGAAATTCTCCTTTAGGATTTTTTGGTAGACAGCAGAATTCATAGTTTTATTTATCACAGCAAGTCTTCCAGGTCACTAAAGCAGCAAAACAGCCCCAGACCATCACACTACCACCATCATATTTTACTGTTGGTATGATGTTCTTTTTCTGAAATGCGGAGTTACTTTTACGCCAGATGTAATGCGACACACACCTTCCAGAAAGTTTTGTCAGTTCACAGAGTATTTTGCCAAAAGTCTGGGAATAATCAAGATGTTTTCTGGTAAAGCTGAGACGAGCCTTTGTTCTTTTTGCTCAGGAGAATGCAGACCATTCTCTTTCTTATGGTGGAGTCATTAACATTGACCTTAACTGAGGTAAGTAAGGCCTGCAATTCTTTGGATGTTGTTGTGGGGTCTTCTGTGACCTCTTGGATAAGTCGTCGCTGCGCTCTTGGGGTAATTTTGGTCAGCCGGCCACTTCTGAAAAGGTTCTCCTCTGTTCCATGTTTTCGCCATTTGTGGATAGTGTCACTTACTGTGGTTTTCTAAAGTCTTTAGAAGGCTTTATAACCTTTTCCAGACTGATGGACCTCGATTACTTTTTCTCATCTGTTTCTGAATATCTTTGGATCTCGCCATGATGTCTAGCTTTTAAGCCTCTTTTGGTCTACTTCACTTTGTCTATAGAAATTCAACTCTGATGTAATAAATCACAGTTATGTTTTAACAGGGGGGCAAACACTTGCTCACACAGGGCCATGCAGTTTTGGATTTTGTTTTCCCTTAAAAACTTTATTTAAAAACTGTGTTATGTTTGACAAATATTTAAATTAATTTGATCGAAACAATAAAGTGTGACAAACATGCAAAAAGATTGTAAATTACGAAGGGGGCCAACACTACTGTATATCTCCTGAAAATCGGACTAAAATGACATTTACAGCATTTGGCAGACGCCCTTATCCAGAGCGACTTACAATTGAGCAAT
>JAOTQW010090067.1:0-10989 GCA_026260075.1 Sisor rabdophorus | reverse complement strand
TATAACAGTACCAACATTAAGACCAAGAAAAAAAAGAGGCAGAGGATGTTGGAAGCCTCTGTAAATTTACTGGTTCAACCAGTAATCATGATGTATCACTTTCTGTGTGTATGTGTTTGTGTTTGTGTGTGTGTGTGTGTGTGTGTGTGTGTGTGTGTGTGTGTTTTAATTAAACGAGTGTGTGTGGGGGGGTTTAATTAAACGAGTACAATTATATGCGATTGGCTGCTGTTATGCAAGCGGATATAAAAACCTGGGAATGACTTTTGTTACAAGTGGCTAAGATTTATAGACAGTTAATCGGTGTGTGAAGTGAGTAAATAACTGGGTGAGAGTGAGAGTAAGTGAGGAGTGTGCTTTTTAATAAACAGAGCATTTCATCTGACAAGCTGTAGAGTTCACAAACATCCAAAAACCACTCACACCTACACAGTGTGCCTGTAGTCATGGTATAGGTTTGAGCTGTTCTGGTATTATACTGTACATTAAAAATGACTGTTTAGAGTTTGCTTTTGGTCCTTTAGAGCCAAATTATATTATATTAAAGCCTAACTAAATTAAAACCCACCCAAAAGGTAATATTAGCATATGTAATTTTCATAAAGCCTAAATATTCACCATTTTTTGGACAGTTATTTGAAGTTCGTCCATAGATGTTTATCATGTATCTAATAACTGGCTGCTAGGGGTGTGACGAGACACTTTTTTTTACAAGACAAGACACAAGTTTGGGTTTACATGAACAAGCCAAGACTAGATTTTTAGAGTTTAAAAAAATACTCTACAGAGTATATACAGCCACACATCTCATCCGGCTCACGCGCAACACCAAGTCATGTATAGGAAGGTTTATTGTCTGTGTGAAACATTTGAAGTGCATCTTAATTTCTGCCTTGCGCTCAGCCTCATCCGTATTTTGCGTCATTTCTTGCGTCATATTGTCTTTGTCTTGTCTATTGTTCTTTTGCTGTTTCTTATGAAACAGACTGGTAGAAGAGAATTGAACACAAGAGAGGGTAAGAAAGGAGAAAAAGTTTTATATACATGTATGAGTCTAATAAACTAGTAGTTTACATTGGATCTCACATATATAATACCCATACACTGCCAATTAATCACATTAACCAATTTTGGAGGCTTTATACTAAAAATGTCTCTGTGGCCTCTTACACAGTGGCCCATCCTCAAGAAGCTCATCGGCCCCCAGAGAAACTAGTCATCCAGTGTTACAAATGTGGCGAGCCATGCAAGGGGGAGGTGCTGCGTGTGCAGAGCAAGCATTTTCACATCAAGTGCTTCACCTGCAAAGGTAAGACTTTCTGTTTATGCACCTGCTTCAGTGTGAGACTGGATTGTCACATAGCTAGCAGGATTACATTTAATTTGGGATAAACTGGAATTGACTGCAACCCAGATTTCCTTACCCAACATTACTATTTACTATTGTGGCTAATGAGGATCTTGTAAAAAGCCTTTAAAGAAGCTTAAAGACATGAGTTCAAAAATTAAAAGAAGAATGGCATAGCTGGGAAAATAAAAAAGTGCTTTGGGGGCATCTTATAGTCTCTATTGACAAGTTAGAGGTAAAACCTAAGCGCAACAGTGGCAATGGTGCTGGCAGGTGTCTACACCGTGTCGACAGCAAAAGCTATTTTGCAATGGTGTAGTGGTTAGGACGGTTGCGTATAGAAAGAAGGTCGTGGGTTTCGATTACTGGGTCTGCACAGAAGAAATGAGTGTGCCCATAGGAGTAAATTGCCCATAGTGTGTATGCATGTGGTTGTTCATCTATGTGTGTGGCCCTGCGATGGACTGGAAACCCGTTCAGGGTGTACCCCTGCCTCTCGCCTTATGTGCGCTGGGATAGGCTTCAGCAGACTCCCGCGACCCTGAGCTCTGGAATAAGCGGGTATAGAATAAATGAATTAAAAAGCATGACCTAATAACCAGGCATATACAATAGCAACAAGAATTTAATCTAAAACTGTGATTGAAACACACTTTAAAATGTGCAGGTACTAATAGTGCTGGAAAATACACGTTCTTACACTAAATGTCTTTGGCTTTTATTCATGTCTGTGTATTTTCCTTTGTAGATGTTGTCACTTGCATAGGTTTACTCCGGATACTCCAGTTATTTTCCACAGTCCAAAAGCAAGTACATTAGGTTAGTTGGTGATTGTAAATTGCCCATAGGAGTGAGGGTGTGTATGTCTTTGTGTGTGTGTGTGTGTGTGTGTGTGTATGTGTGTGTACACCTGCCTCCCATCCTAGGATAGGCCCTGTGATCCCGAGTTAACGGGGTATAGAAGATAAATAATAAACTTGTTGTCTAAATAATATACTCATGACTTGTCACAGATGAATATTTTACTAATGCTATTTCAATATGCCTGTTTTTTCAGTGTGAATGACCGGGTATTAACCTTATTCAAAAGTATGACGTTTATCTTATTGCTAAGATGTGTATCTTTATGGCAACATGACCAGCCTTTTCATTTATTTTAAAAAGCTTAGCTCCATAATCATATGTATTTTTGCTTGAATTGATCACCTCGATTGTTTAAGAGAGCCTGAGAGTAATTCTAAGTGGCATCTTCCCAGTGTTCCCTCATTACCTTCTGGAAACTAGAGAGAAAGAGAGAGGGACAGAGAGAGAGAATACTGCCCTCATTTTCCTACATCATTCAGCTTTTACCCATTACCACAATGAAAAGCCTCCATTCAGAAAAAACAGCCCTGTTCTTGGTAGAACAGTACATATTTTTATGATTATGTACAAGGGATTAAATTTAAGATGAACTCTTACCAGGTTATACATGCTTCAACAATAACTATCCATTAAGGTCAGTAATAACATAGAATTAATTTCATCTGCATAAAAATGCCATTTTATGTATTTAATGTTAAATAAAGACACATGTACAGTTCAATTTTCTTTGTTATATAATTGCAGCTTGAAGCTAAATGTTGATAAATTTGCTAACCTGTGGTTTTTAGAAACATTTAGGTGAAGGTTCCTGTTAATAAGTTTAATTTTATTTACTAATCAGACAAGTGAAATAATCGTGCTGCTATTGTAGTTACTGTTCAATTGTTACTTATGGTACATTTCAGGTACATTGAAGTAATGTGTTAAATAATGTCCGTTAAATTAATCTCAATAGGCCCATTAGTGTATTATTATTATTGATGTTGTTAATATGATCATTTCGAGTCTCCGCTATCCATGCACTGTAAATTAGTTTTAAAAAAATAGGAGAAAGAGCTCTGTAATATAACGCCAATAGGATTAGTATAATTACAGTATAGTTATAGAACAATTGACAGTATTACTGTTAAACTTATTCACTCAATTTGGCCAATTAGATCTAAGCAATCAACAGCTCTATAACAAAAGATTATATTAAGAATCTTTTCAAATAAACTATATAGCATGAACTTAATAACCAGGCAAATACAATAGCAACCAAAATTTGATTTAAAGCTGTGATGGAAACACACTCCAAAATATGCAGGTACTCATAGTGCTGGAAAATACTCAGAACACATTCTTACACTAAATGTCTTTGGCTTTTATTCATGTCTGTGTATTTTCCTGTGTAGATGTTGGTCGTTGGTCTCTGTGCTGCCCGAATGAATTATTTTAAGCTGCTTGCTTGTGTCTTTTTTTGGTAAATTTCTAAAGTCTCCAAGAATTGTCTTCTGATTCCACAAAAAACATGTCACAATCCCTTCTGCTTAACTGTCAGTGTAACTTATAGCTCTATTCCAGGAAAGCAGGGAACTGTGGTGAGCATAGCGTGTAACTCAGCATAGCGTGTGTCTGTGAGTCTGTAAGTATGTGGCTGGACAGTGTGTGTATTCTGCCAGTAGCTAAGATTTGGCAGTATAAAGGCTTGGCTGTGTCAATAATTTAAGCCAATAAACATTTTTTGTCCTCTTAACTTCAGTAGATTATTTACTAGTGAGCATGAGTAATAACATCACCCTTCATCCTATACTATCACTACTTCCTGCTTGTAACCCGAATTCTTTCATGCTTACTCTGAAATACCACTCGCATCCTCATACTCCATCAGTGTTGTTTGCGTCTTTCTTCACGTTTCCCACCCTCAGCTTTGCGAATGCTGTGTCAGTCAGAGAGACTCTGCTCTATTTTCATCACAATCTCCAGGAGCCCTGTGACAGTGAAAATAGCTTTTCTGATCCTCCTGTGAGAGAGACAGGAGCCAGGGTGGGGTTCCACACACCATGCATGTGTACTGGGCAGCTATGCCAGGAATCACAGCCATTCCGCAGCTGTGGACTTGCATTAATGAGCTAGTGGCAAAGCCTCACACCTAGACAGGGTTTCATGCCTTGAAATATTTTTCCAATATGTCATTGCTGCAGCTTGCCAATGATATGATCTTGCTCTTAACTCATGGTCTATAAACATTACGCGTAATATAGCATCATGGAATACGAGTACATGGGTGTGATAGACATGACGACAACTCAAGCCTTCAATTAATCACTTGCTATAAGTCGGGAATGTACTGTGAATGGGATGCCAGAACATTGCGAAGAGAGGGCAGAGTTGGGGGTGGGTGGCTTTTTGGAGGTGGGGGGGCTAGTCTGACTATTGGAAACCTGAGAACCTAAAGGAAGCCCACAGTGTCATAAAAAGGCATGTACAAATTCAGCATTGTCAGTAACCAAAATCTAAAATCGACCCAGAGACCCTGAAGGTATAAAGTGACAATACTTCATACTGTACCACTGTATCCACATGTTTGCCCACATTTTTATTACTAGACACTGAATTAAACTATAACAACTGTTGAGGATTAAAACATGTAAACAAACAAATACAAATAAATGCTGCGTGAAATCATTATTGAATGCAACTTTTCTAAAAACACAATTAACTTTTAATTAATTGCCTCAATTTGGAACTCACAAAAAGCACAGTTGCTTCTTTGAATACATTTCTAAATTTCTTCCAACATTAATTGTGTTTAAAATGGTCAAAACTCAGTAGACCGAGTCCTTCACAGTGTTTTTTCTAAAGGTTAGGGATTCTGATTGTTAGTGTTGGCAGGGATTGGTAGGAGGTTTCGGTGATTAGGTGATCTTTTTTTTAAATATGGCTCATCAAATGACAGCATTCCTTATAAAAATAGTCAAGTGGATTTTCCTGGCAGCTGTCGCCATCATAGACCCTTCAGCCAGCCCTTTTCCCATTCCGTAGGTCTCCTTTCAAACACCGCTTTAAAACCATTAGTAATCATCTTATGGTTCCTACCTCTTAAAATTTAGGTTTGGATGGTTGTAAAAACTGTTATAGCTCATCATATAACCACTAATCATAAATGTCATTACTTCCTACTACAAAGTTAGCATTATATACCAGGTTGCCATGAGATACATGTGACAAATATGTATGTGGTCAACATTTATAGTTATTTCATATAAGTTCCAATAGCCTGTACTGCAGAGTAGTAGGGAGAAGCAGTCTCCCTGCGGCTGTTGCCTAACTAAAGGCTTCAGAATTTCTCAGGCCATAAATGGACCATTCCTCTAATCTTCCTGATCCAGCTAAATAAAGATTAGCCATCTATAGAAACATGAATAACTAGACAATTAAAGCTACAGAAAAGTGCAAGTAGAAACATAAAATGGAGATAAAAATGGGGCAGCGCAGTGGTGAAGTGGTAAGCATGTTCACCTCACAGCAAGGTTGAGGGTTTGATTTCCAGGTCTTTCTGTGTGGTGTATGCATGTTCTCTCTGCGCTTTCGCACGTTTCCTCTGGGTAATCTGGTTTCCTTCCACAGTTCAAAAAACATGTACATTCAGGTGATTGGTATTTCTAAATTACCCACAGGAGTAAGTGAGAGAGTAAAGAGTGTGTGGTTGTTTGTGTATGTGTACTGTGCCATCTTACACCTGATTAGTGATACAACTGTTTGGTCCTGTGTTGTGATTGGTCGGACCTTTCTACACCCCTTCTTCAAACTTGCACTGCTTGCATCAGATTAAAAATAAAACAAAAGAAAATAAAAAGATATTTATATACCCGTTGTCTTTACCAAAGGCCTTACCAGCCAACCCCTGCCCATGCCCAGAGCTGGCCCCTTATTACACTAATTCATACACTTTAAGGTAAAAATGGCCAACGTCTTGCCCTAAGATAGAAGCGCTTGTCATTATTTGGGTTAATAAATATCATTTTAAAACTAGTTTAATATAGAATATTCGACCTTTTATTCGACGTTTTTACCTAATCTTTAACCTAAACAGATCAGGTCATTTTTATCTACCATTTGCACACTCATGTACTTTAAAGATGAATGAACAGTAAACTTAAAGCTTAAATTTTACATCAAATGTTTGGATAGTAGAACTAACAAAATATAATATTTATAAGAATAATAATTGTGCAAAAATAGTCTGCCAGACAGCTTTGTTATTCCTACTTCTTGTTAAAAACCGGCTTCAACAAATTGATCACAGTCAAAAAACATGTGCATTGGGTGGATTGGCAATTGGAATGTGAGTGTGTGGTTGTCTGTATGTTACCCTGTGATGGTGGCCTGCAAAGTGCAGTTAACTGCACTTTACCATGCACTTCTTCTAGGCAAGAGCCACTGTTACATCCACTATAGTGTGAACTGATGGGGATATTATTCTTATAGAAAGCATTCAGACTAACCATGCATATACTCCAATAGCATGCAGGGGATTATTAGATTTATATTTATTATTAATCCCATAATGCTTTATGCTTTTTATTAACTTTATCCCATATAGTGACATATATGTGCAGTAATGGAGGTGTATAGGATGTGACTCTGTTATGCAATGCCGGCAATATATCTGTGTCTGTGTCCTTAATTCCCAATAACTCCCAATAACTAATAAATTTAAAAAAGATCTCTCCAGATAAGGATGGCTGCCAAATGCTGTATATGTTTAAAAAAATGTATTCATTCATTCATATTCTATACCCACTTATTCATAAACTTTGGGTCGCAAGGGTCTGCTGGAGCCCATCCCAGCGCACAGGCAGGGGTACACTCTGGATAGGTCACCAGTCCACCGCAGGGCCACACACATAACCACGCGCACTTACGCTTACTCCTATGGCCAATTAAGAATCACCATTTAACCTTACGCTAATTTTTTTAGGACTGTGGGAAGAAACCAGAGTACCCGGAGGAAACCCATGCAAGCGCAGGAAGAACTCCGCACACTACACCACCGCGCCTGATTTAACTTTTAGATAATTTAATTAATACTACTACAACTAATACAATTTTTTATGTAAAACTATGGACATAGAATATGGACAGATCAGTGCAGTACTGAATTTTACTGCAGGACAGAAAAGCTTTCCTGGGAAATTCAATAAAATATTAATAAAGACACACATTAATAATGATTCATTCTACCTCAGTAGACTTAGGAATTGCTTCCTGATGATGAATGTAACCTGTAGTTAAAATTACCATGCTGAACACAGGCATGCTGTCACACTCGCGTCAGCTATCCACAAGTTTTTTTCCTCCACCTGTCTCTCAGTAATCACTGCAACTATTATACACTATTAAACACCTCCAGTTTAGTGGAGAAATGAAAACAAGTTGTACGACTGTATGATTATTTGTATAATTTGTATGATTTATTATCTGTTTGTATGTGTGTGAATTCAACATCTCCAGACATATTGGTATCATTATTTACATTTACATACTACCACGTCCCCAAGATAGTGACACATTAACAGTGACACACTATCTACATGTGTATAAATCAATCGTGTGGTCATTCCGCAGATTAGAAATGTGCACAAGTTGGAGACGATTTTAGTGTGTGTGTGTGTGCCAAGTATCTTGCAGTTGAATGAACACATGCTTAGTGTTCCCAGAATAGACACAGGAGTCAAAAATAGTCTAATAAAAAATGTAATGTGTTAAAAAATGGTTCTTGAAGAATAATGCTTTGTCTTAATTCGACTAAAACAGTGACTTAAAGGTAAACTGCACGCACATCTGTACAGATAAATTCTATATATTAAAGATATGAACTCACTTGTGTTCTATTATTATACTAAATTATAGTCCTTTTCATCTACCATGCCAATGTGTTTTATAGATTTAAACAGTGATAGATGTTGTAATATGAAAACAGCATTCAATTTGCTGGACAATGTCCAATAATAGTCTGGCTTACCAAAGAAATGTTGTTTATATCTGACGTTTTAGACTTAAAATGTGCTTCATTTTTTACTTTTTACACAAGATAAAAAAAGAGTAAAAACATTTTGCATTATCCATTAATACAGTTTAGAATTTCATTATGCAATAATGTAATCCCCACATTCATTTTAATTTTATATTTATTTGTTTTGGTGTGCATATTTTATAATAGAGATATTTTTATTTCTTGTTTTACATTTTAGTGTATAAATATGTTGTGTCTCAGTGTCCACTGACCAGTGTGTGTTTTGAATGACAGTAAAGTATATATATTCAGAATAATACATAACTATCTGTGTGTGTTTGTGTGTGTGTGTGTGTGTGTCTAGTGTGTGGCTGTGACCTGGCCCAAGGTGGTTTCTTCATGAAGAATGGCGAGTATCTGTGCACGCTTGACTATCAAAGGCTACACGGAACTTGCTGCCATAGCTGTGGAAACTTTGTTGAAGGAGAGGTGGTGACAGTCCTGGGCAAAACCTACCACCCCGCCTGCTTCGTCTGCACCGTCTGCAAGTGAGTACAAATTCATTTGAATTTGCATGATGATCATAATGATAATAAAAGCTCACAAGCTTCAGACTAGAAGCGATCACAACAAAAGTTGTGAGAAGTTGTGATAAGGCCAAAACACTGTTTCAGCATAACAATACCTGTACACAAAACCCCAGTGCTACATTTAGACATGGTGAGTTATATTTAGGGTGAATGAACTTGTTCTGACCTCAACCCCGCTGAACACCTTTGGGATGAACTGCATTAACATTAATATCTGATCTGACTAATACTGTTATGGCTGAATGGAAAAAGTTCAGAACAGAAGGCATACCCTAAAGTGTGGGGTTTGTTATAGGAGTGTGAGACATTACCTGGAATAGGACATGTGTGTGTAATAATCAGTACTTTTGTCTATATGGTATACAGATACACAACCAACATAGTTGACCTGTATAGATTTGTTGGCTATAAATAAAAAAATCTGAAGTATGCATTTTTTTTTAATTTATAAGTGATATTTCACATTTTGGTTCTGCCATTTTAGTGAGTTGATACATAAAAACTAAAACGCTGTGGCTTAACGCGGTGGCGTAATGGTTAGCTCGGTAGTCAAGGGGTCTTTCTGTGCGGAGTTTGCATGTTTTCCCAGAGTTTACTCTGGGTTCTCTGATTACCTCCACAGCCCTAAAACATGTATGTTAGGTTAATTGGTGATTTTAAATTGCCCATAGGAGTGAGTGCGAGTGTGTGTGTTGTTGATTGTCTATGTGTGGCCATGCGATGGACTGGGTGTGTCCAGGGTGTACCACTGCCTTTTGCCCTGTGTGCGCCGAGATAGTCTCCAGCAAAGCCCCGTAACCCTGAGATTGGGAATAAGCGGCCGTAGAAGATGAATAAATAAAAGAGTGAATAAAAATTTGAGATGCTAAAACCATGACAGTCATCTCTGCTACAGTATACGTGATGCTTCATTTACATTTACAGCATTTGGCAGACGCCCTTATCCAGAAAGAGTTGATGACCCTTTAAATAGGGTCTTTAGAATAAGCAATAGTCTTTAATATGAGACTTTGTTCATCCTTTATTGATCTATATATGATTTAATACTTATATTTAGGATGAACCTAAAGTCTATTAATACATTTAATAACACTTTTTGGCACTATTTAACTCACTAGCATATGCTTTCTAGATCTTTAGACCAAAAGTTGCTTGAACATGTACTTGCTTATTAATCTTGTTGCACCAAATAGCAAATGACATCACACCAAGAGATCATGGGAAAGTGTTGATGCTGTGATAATAGCAATTCGTACTAAATTATACCGCATATATCTGTGTTTAACTTCATTACAATCTGTTTTTGTAGACGGCCTTTTCCTGCCGGAGACCGCGTCACGTTCAATGGAAAGGACTGTCTCTGCCAGCACTGTATCCAGCCAATGGCTCCTCCTCCCAAAGACATCAGTGCGTCCAGCAGTGAGTCACATCACGCTTCTGCACTCCAATCCATACCAGTGTTTTTTTTTTTAAGTGTTATCTTTTGCTTTATCTCCACCCTGTTCTTCTGGACTTTTCACACAAAGCTAAAACAGACCTAAATATTTTCTAGAGCTATACACACACTTTATTTTATTATATAATATACTCTGTGCTTTAATCAAATTTTCATCCCCAATCAGATCATGTTGTTTGAGTTGCTTAATTATGCAACAAATCTGGTTTAGCAAGCGGTCTTTCGGTGCAGAGTTTGCTGTTCTCCCCACCCTTTTCTGGGGTTTACTTCGGCTCCTCCGGTTTTCTCCCACAGTCCAAAAATATGTACATCAGTTTGATTGTACATCCCTGTGACCCTGAGTTAGGAAATAAGCAATGTATTAATAAATTAATAAAGAAGTTAGATGAATGAATGAATAAATAAATCAGTTTTTTTTGTTCTTGAGCAAATAAGAAGTCTGTTTCTCTCTTATTTCCCCTTTATTTCTTTCATATTTGTTTCTCTGAAAAATGTAGCATGCATAGACATAATGAAGGGGAAGAAAATGCAAAACTGAGCAATAGAACTTAAATGTTAATATATTATTAGCTAGGGCGGCACGGTGGCGCAGTGGTTAGCACCGTTGCCTCAAGAGGTCCTGGGTTCGAATCCCGGGCTCGGGGTCTTTCTGTGTGGAGCTTGCATGTTCTCCCTGTTCTTGCGTGGGTTTTCTCCGGGTACTCCAGTTTCCTCCCACAGTCCAAAAACATGT
>JAOTQW010090045.1:0-10991 GCA_026260075.1 Sisor rabdophorus | reverse complement strand
TGACCCCGGATTCGGGAATAAGCGGGTAAAGAAGATGAAATGAAATGAAATAAATATTGCAAAATCTTATTTTGTGTTATGAATATCGCAATAGTTTTAACATTTGAATTTAAAATGAATTAATTTTGGATATGCATGTGCATGCAATGTTTTGGTGCAAAACAATAAGCAAGCCGTGAAGCTTTCGTAGCAAGCTGAAGTGCTATTTAGACCATGTAAATCTCGATTGGCTTAGTTAACACAGGAGAATGTATTAGAAGAAACGCATGTTGATTATATAATTTTTTAAATATTGTAACACACAACTAAAAAAAAGCATATGTCAAATCACAGTTTTTAGTATAAAATCGCATATTGCATTTGTTTTTGATATTGCACAACTCTAGTTTCCATCCTGGTAGGCAGACTTGGTATTTTATATTTATATTTGTTTATTGCTCTGGATTGGCTGATCTTATCCAGGGTGTATTCCTGCCACATTCTATGTGGCCAGAATAATATGTTGACTCCATACAAGTTTAGGGTAATGCACAAAATCGAACTGGGCTAATTATTTTATCCAGTTTAACTACCATAATGAGAAATACGCAGAAACGTCAAATACAGGATGAAAGGAGAATACAAGTTGCAACTTGTATCCTCTGACTTCTGGGTTCTCAGTTTTCTTCCCACTTTCCTTTAGGGCTGCATAATATATCAGAATCACCTAAATATCACAAAATGGGCATATTGTGATATGATTACAACAATGGTTTTAGCACAATTGTAATGGATGACTATAATGAACTCTATCAGGATAATGAAATGAATATGTATCATTCAATGTTTTTTAGGGGGTAGGGGTCTGATTAGAGTCCAGCACAATTTTATGTTTTTCATTTCTGTCCAAACACACCTGATTCAGCTTATCAGGTGCTGGACTCCAACCATCCGGTGCCAAACCGTTTAGGTAAGAAGCGTGTGTGTGTGTGTGTGGTGTGTTTACCCAGCAGGCTCGGGTTGGCAAACCTCCACGACTCATTGTAAGTAGAGTACTGTGGGTGAGAGTACGGACTGCCAGAGAACTCGCCCCCTGCCACACAAGGACACAAAGAGGGAACATTAGGACTTTACAGCAAGCACAAGCAACAGATTCCGAAAGGGGGAGTGTGTAAAACTCCACGACTATCAAACGGGTGCAAGTGTCAATTTGCGATGGTTTTTCTCCTCTGTTGCTTCACTAGTTTAGTCTCCCTCATTCTTTCTCTCAAGGGAACACTCTCCCTTCACTGACTGCCACAAGCTTTCCCTTTTCTCCTGCTTCCTCCCGCCATCTCAGGCTTTGTCGGTTCTGCCTGGCTGCTTTTGCGCCCACCCCCCCTCTTCCCACCGCGTGTCAGCCCCCTGCTGGAAGAGAGCAACATCGAGACAGAAAGAAAGACGTGAAAGCGATACTCAGAGGAATAAAGTAGAGGATGAAGAGTAAAGAGATCCAGGGAGAGTAATCGATTTTGTTTCCTCCTTTGAACTGATCCTTACAGCATTTTTATTAACTTTTTTGTTAGAAATTTATTAGAAGCATAATGTCAACTGAGTGTTTAATTAAAACTTGGGACCTAAGTGAAAGAAATTAAAAACTGAAACTTGTCATCAGTTTTTTTTCCTGTGTTGAAAATTCAGTCTAAAATTGGCTTCGACAGGGATAGTAGGTATTTTAAAGGTATCCCCACAATTAACCCTGTCAGAAAGTAGGGCCTCATTTAATTCTTATTTTACTATTGCAGTTATCAATGGTAGATCAGTAGTTAAAGATGTTTCACTTCTGTTTAGATTGTGGGTTTTATTCCCAGCACAATGACCAAGTTGCCACTGCTGGGCCTCAAAAAAACCTCTTTACCCCCAATCGCATCTCCAAATGCCAGAAATATAAACCCCTGGATTCCGTTTTTGAGCAGTACCAACAGATCAGATTATCACCACTGTAGATTCAACTTATAATATAGTTTAATACAACCGAATTTTAGCATGTTGAATAATGCAAACCTTCACCGTCGAGTATAGATTATCACGGAAATGTAGCTGTAACTAAACAAACATATGCGAGCCCTCTACCAGCTACCTTTTTCTAGGTGCACTTAAGATGCACTTTTCAATGGCCATGAGTTTGTCTCTCTCTAATAAGACCAGTTTTCAAGTGTTTAATAAGCCAGGCCACTGACAGACAGCAGGGTGACACTGTTGCTGTAAATATAATGCACTTATCCCATGTCTGAGTGTCAGGCCAAATCTCTGCGGGTTTGTAAATGTGTGTTGGCTGTGAAGTTGGCGGCAGGCGGAACCATGAGCAAAGCTGGAGGAGAAGAACAGAACACGCGGGTGAATGGATGAATGAATTAGTCAAGGGTCAGCGATGATTCTCATTAAAAACAAATTACTGATGTTGAGAGGGGACAGCTGTGAGACTGGGGCCTAATGGCCCTTCCGTCCTGGCTTAGAACTCCAATCCAACCCCCCCATCTAAACTGTCCGTCACCCACCACCCCGCCACCCTCCTTAACGTCCCAGAACCCCCTGGGAGCGCTGTCAACCTGGCAGACAGGAAGTGGCAAAGACAAGCGCACCTCCCACAGGGACCTCAGCAGAAATAAAGCAGGGGTGAAAAGGAGAGATAAAGAGAAAGCTGATAACAGATTGTTTGAATATAAAGACAATAAAAGAAAGAAGTTAGATTGTGTTAGCATTTGATGTAATGAGAATCATCAAGATTTAAACTATACCATTCCATTTAGCTCATTGTGGTCTGTTGGTTATTTTTATAACCTCCAATACCTAGACTTCCACTACTGTCCAGTACTTTGAATTCATTTACCCGTAGCACCGATGGGATTAGTAAGGAAAAATGGAGCTTACCCGGCACCATTCCTGTCAGTGATGGGGCTGAGTAGCTGCTCTGGCCAGCTGGGGGAACATGAGGAGGGTAACCTGGTAGTGTGGTGCTGCCTAAATCACGACCTGAAACAATACAAAACAGGTAATTTCTTGAATGTATAGGTGGTATTTGTGGTGGTGCTGGTTTCTATTATATTGCTTATTGATATTATGCTTATTGATTGTTTAATTATGAATACTTTAGAGACTGTAACATGCAGTATTAAAATAATTGTGCTTTATGAAACAGTGAACAGTGAGTAAAATGCTTTCAAAATGTGGTAAATGTAGAAGAAATATATGTCACAATGTCAGGTATCCTATTGCCTTGTTAAGAATTCAAAGAAACTTTGAAACGTTCTTTTCACGTTTGCAAGGATTTACTCTGGGTACTCCGGTTTCCTCCCACAGTCCACAAACATGTACATTAGGTTGATTAGTGTTTGCCACTTCTGAACTGTGATGTTTGAGTATTAAAGCGTGGTTACACCTCAAAAATACAATTTATTTTGGAGAAAAGAAAGAAGAAGAGGAAGAAAAAATTGCAGCGTAGTGGTTAGCATCGTCACCTCACATCAAGAAGGTCCTGGGTTTGATTCTCAGGCACGGGGTCTTTTTGCGTGGAGTTTGCATGTTCTCCCTGTGCTTGTGTTTTCCGGGTACTCTGGTTTCCTTCCATATCCCAAAAACATGTACATTAGGTTTATTGATTACTCTAAATTGGCCATAAAAGTGAATGCAAGTGTGTGGTTGTCTGTATGTGGCCTTGCAATGGACTGGAGAATTTGTCCAGAGTCTACTCGATTGCCTCTCGCCCTATGTGTGCTGGGATAGGCTCCAGCAGACTCCCCATGATCCTGAATTAGTGAATAAGAGGGTATAGAAGATAACTGAATTAATGAATAAATGAATGAATGAATGAATGAATGAATGAAGAAGAAAAAGAGCAATTCCACCTGAATCCTTGCCCCATATGTGCTTGTGCTCTAATAATCATAATAATAAATAATAATAATAATAATAATAGTAATAATAAACAGAGCAATTCCGATAGGGTCTTTACATTATAAGTGCTCAATTCCTAATTACAGGCAGACTCATGTAAGGGATTTAGTTAAGAAAAAAAACAGGCAATCTTTGTGTGGTTTAGCATTTCCCTTTACCTTAGCATAATCACTTGACAGCACCTGAGGTCAGGTTTCAGGATGCGTAATGGTGTAATTAAACATCCAAACACACACCGATGTGTGACAGCGTCTCTACTGTGGATCTTGTATGGGAAGACGTTTTACATGTTCCTTGTGTTGACCTCTCTGTCTTTGTCTTTGTTTTTATTTCTTCCTCTTTCTCTCTCTTTTTTACTCTTACTGACTCACTCCCTCTTTCTCTTTTTTTAACTCTCTTTCCATTTTCTTCACACTCCAGCCACATATGATCTAGCATTGTTTTGAATTCAGAGGAACCCAGGAGCAACCGCGCTGGCATATGGTCTCACAAGCGGTCTGAGGATCTTATCTCGGTAACTTATAGCAGTCAGGCTACCTCTGGTAAGCACATGGAGGGCTGTGCGGCCCTTCAAAGAAATGCCACCCAACACCATCACTGACCCACTGCCAAACCGGTCATGCTTGAGGATGATGCAGGCAGCAGAATGTTCTCCTCTCCTGTGACATGTGCTCGGTGTAACCTGCTTTCATATAGGGCGCCAGTGGTGCCCATTTTTGCCAATCTTGGTGTTCTCTGGCAAATGGCAAACATCCTGCATGGTGTTGGGCTGTAAGCACAACCCCCACCACCCTAATGGAACTTTAAAACGTTTGAGTAGACACGTGCATACTTGTGGCCTGCTGGAGGTAAATTTTCAGGGGTCTGGCAGTGCTCCTCCTATTCCTTCTTGCACAAAGACGGAGGTTGTGCCAGCATTTACCGCCAGAATGGAAGTTACCAGGATGCAAAGGAACTGAAAAGTGGTCTGTGGTCACCACCTGCAAAATTACTCCTTTATTGAGTGTGTATTGCTATTTGCCTATAATTTCCACCAGTTGTCTATTTGCACAACAGCATGTGACATTGATTGTGAATCAATGTATTTTTTTAATTTTTTATTTATTTATTTTTTGCTGTATTAGGATACATGACAGATCTGTCAGACTGAATCATATGCTTGAGTGCAATGCTGTAGAGGACTAGAGGTCATTCATCATCATGAACATTCCTTCACATACACACAATTGATTCCACTCAACACACACACACACACACACAAAAGGGGAAAATCATACCGGAATAAAACATAGAAAAGATCTGCAGACCAGAGAAAAAAAGTATGTCAGCTAAAGGTGGATCTTAAATAATTTTTTACCTAAGTCACATTTAACCAGTAGATAAGTCACATGGAGAATTTTACTACACATTCTGATGCCAGTTACAGCACTAAAAGTAGACAATTGAGGCTGATTGCAAAGTATGACTTTCTTAATTATCTAACCAACCAACCACTATTTATTTTATTTTACATTAACCATTATAAATTTCCTTGCTAGAATAAATTTATTTAAAATTTTCCAGTCTGAAATACTGGAAAAGGTTGTATTTGCTCAAATATGCTCCTTCTTACAATATTAAGTATTTCAATCAGGTTTCAGGTCCCACCATAGAACAGAAACTTTACACAAGTTAATGCTAGTTAAATTGTTTTAAAGTTGCATTAGTTTCATTGGTTCGCTTACAAAGACAGCTTACATAAATACACTGGTATCCAGGGACAAGTGTTAAAAGATTTCAATCCTTCCATACCATTTAGAGGATTTAAATGTAGAACTATGTAGTGCAAAGGGGACCCACAAGGATCAGTCCAAGGACCTCTGTCTTTTTCAGTAGACATGCTTTCCTTGGGTAACACAATTAAAAAACATAGGATTAGTTTCCATTGTTATGTTGAGGACACCCAGTTGATGAATTATCTAAAGTGTCCAGCTAAGATAAGTTTAAAAAAACGCTACACAGACGCACTCATTTTTCAACTTACATTTAGAAGAATGTACTGTTGCTTACTAGCTCATTAGTAAAAACCCTGGGCGTATTATTATTATTATTATTATTATTATTATTATCAGACAGCATTTTGTTTTTTTTAAGAATCTCATTTCCAACATTTAAAAATATTGCCAAGATTAAAAAAGTTTTTACCTGTATCAGATGCAGTAAAGTTGATACATGCATTCATAACCTCTAGACTATAGACTATAATGTATTACTAGGTGGTTCCCACATCTTTTATAAACAAGCTACAGCTAGTCCAGAATGCAGTTCTTATCAGGTTTAGAAAATATGAACACATAACCCAATATTATTATCCCTTCACTGGCTACCTGTTGAGTTTAGTATTTATTACAAAATATTGCTACTTACATTTAAAGCACTAAATTTGGCTCCCACATACCTAACTAGTCTTATAACATGCTACAATTATCAGGCTCCTAGAGATTTCACAAGGTAAAACGTTTTCATATTTAGCTTCTAGACTTTGGAATGGCCTTCCTGACAATGCTGAGGGTTTAGATTTATTCTACCTTGACATATCCCATAATCTCATAGTCCAGTACAAAGGCACGTTATCAGCTAGTGCCTGTTAATATTAGGAACAGCCACTATGCTAATTTCTCTCAACCTGTTTCCCTTTTATAGCCATCCCGAGGTATCCCGAGACTGTGCCAGCACTGGTTCAATAAAAAAAAGACCAACCCTGTAAGAATATCTCCAAGTCTGAATGAGTGTAAGATGGAGGGTAAGAACTCTTCAATTCTACAAAATTCAATTGCTTGAAGAATGAGAAAAGTGGCCAGGTGGTGTGCTATGAATGTATTTGTAAACATTTTCCTGGATCTAAAGTCCAAAAATCTGTTTTGATAGAAATATGATTGAACATATTTTGATAAAAAGCGGTGGTCAATAAGGTTGTAAGGGTTAGTGGAAAAAGTTTAATTTCAGTTTCATATTGAATTAAAACCAACATCCAATGTTACATTGCATGAAGAATTCCATCCTAATGACTGGGATAAAAGTAAAGGGAAAGTGGTGGTTCTTTGGTTTAGGTTTTGCGACAAAAGCAATAAATGTAGAATAGAATACAGGATGGCTAGACACAACTCTCCTCCCTCTTCCTGTCTCCAGAGCTACCTTGTTGGACATTTTTAGCAAGTGTGCCACGACAGAGAGACATTAGCGAAGACCGGATACTAATCCACTGCGGGTCAGTGGACAGGGCAAGAGAGAGAGAGAGAGAGAAAGAGAGAGAGAGAAAGAGAGAGAGAAAGAGAGAGAGAAAGAGAGAGAGACAGATACAGAGTGAAGTCAGACGGGGCCACGTCCTCAGAGAACAACTGTCAGCCGGACGAGGAGTAAAGGGAGAAAGCAAGAGACAAGTTGTTTCTCTAAAGCCTGGGCCAAAAGAGTCAGAGCTGAAAAGATTCCATGTTGGACTAGCTCTTTCGTCTCAGATTTTCTATGTCTTTGTCCTGTAATCTACATTCGGTCAGGCAGGGTATGAGATGCAATATTGACAATGAGATTATTTAGATTTCACCGCTTTTTTCAATTTCACAGAGTTAAATGGCTATCGTCAGTAGTTTTGTTGTATTCCAATTCTGTATCTAATTCTGCTAGCGATTGGCCACCAATTACACATCACTTGCACACAGACGTACTACTTTTACATTTACGCCTTATAAAAACTGAGCTGAGCAGTTCTGAGCAGTTAAGGGTTCAATGCCCAAACAAGTAAGCTACCACTTTCCCTGGAGTTATGAATTCCAGAGCGCCTCTGGTCAACCCAGCAAAATTCTAATTGGTCGATAAGGTATTCGAGACACTAGTAAAATGTTATTTAACCTACAGCATGGAGGGAGTCTATATTATCTGTGTTTGTAGACATAAGATGCAATTGTTGATCATTCTTTCGTTCATAATTTATTTCTGCTTATTTCCTAATTCGAGGTCATGTGAGTCTGCTGGAGTCCATCCCTGCTCACATAGAGTAAAAGGCGGGGGTACACCCTGGGCAGGTTGCCAGTCCATTGCAGAGCCACACATAGATGAGCAACCACACACTCACTCCTATGGGCAATTAAGAATCACCAGTCAAGCTATGTTGGAAGTTATATTTAGTTTTTTCAATTTTTAATTATAAATGTAGAGGCAAGCTAAAATACTTACAGTAAGCTCTCTATAGGGGACAATACTAAAACTAAGTCACACACACCACACACACTCACACACACACAGCTCCGGATCTCCCAGGATGGTCGACAGCCAAATTCCCTAATCCATGATTCCCTCATTATGGCCGAGGTCCAAGGGGCTTTTAATTGGCACTGTTTCATTTAGTTTAAGGAAAAGCCTGTGTGTGTCTGTGTGTGTGTGTTCTAATTACAGGTCTCCATCCTGCCCTTCTTCCCATAAGAGACTAAGAAAACTGAATCTCAATCACAGAGCAGCAGCAGAGGAGATGGGAGATGACCCGAATGCTAATAGTGATGCTGATGCTAGAGCAATTTTTTCGATGTGTTTCCAAAAAGTATTTGCTGTGATGTGTTATACTATACTGTCTGATGATGTGTGTATTAAAGGAAGACGAAAAGCAGATGTGAATTATGAAAGCCAATCTTACCAGACACTAATGGGTAGCTCTGAGGTCCTGCTACACCTGGGCCCAAATCTGCTGTTGTCTGATTGGTCAGGCTGCTCTTCATGTCTTCTAGTCCACCAGCCAGAGACGCCATTGCCGAATAGTCAGCCGTCTGCAGGCAAGGAGAGACAAACAGACAGACAAACAGTTAAATAACTGACAAGCATGGATGCTTATTAGTCTAATAGAGTGTTAATAATTTTTGTTTACTGATTCAAAAGATGGCAAGAAGACCACAAACATTTTTTTCCAAAGCTACACACGCCCAAAAAATAGAGGCGGAGCTTTCGAAACAGAGTGGAATTGTGATTGACAGCTGTCTTCTTTTTCTGACTAGCTGGACATTTTATAATACACACACACACACAAAATGTGTGTGCCCTCTGATTGACCCAGCCTGTGCTCTTTTATAACCCATTGCTCATACTCATCTGCCTTCCCACACTCTCACACACACAAACACACACACAGCTGTGGCGGTCTATCTCTATTGGCTGTAATGGTTGGTGTCAGGCAGGTGGAAATTCAGAGGGAAATGGATGTCACTTCTGCTTTAGCGTGTTAGGAGAGTCTAATGATGCTAAATGCACTCTCTTCTCTTCACACACCCCACACACACACACATGCACACCCACCTGCCACTCATGCAAACATCAGCACACCAAATTCACATATATTTGTTTCAAATTTCCATTTCAGATTATATACATGTCGAAAAGCACCAAGCCAAAAATAGAAGTTTGGTTTGTAGAGTCGTTTTAAACAGCAGAGTGTGTGTGTGTGTGTGTATTTTAGAATGAGAAAAAAGACAGACAGAGAAAGTGATGCTGTGACCCCTTAAACACCCGTCTGCTCATCAGTACAGGAAGGTCAGTGGACTGTGACCCAACCATTCACCACTTATGCTGTCAAACGTCTCTCTCTCTCTCTCTTTTTCTCTTTCTTTCTTAATTCTTTCTTTCTTTCTTTCTCTCTCTCTCTCCCTCTTCTCATACACACATACAAACATTTCTTAGATTTCCCACATTAATTTTTTGTATTTCTTGCCAGAATATTTTAGGTTTTCCATCCGCTTCAATCTTTATCATGTGTGTGTGTATGTGTGGGTGTGTGTGTCTGCAAAGTGAGAGTATGTAGATGGGGTGCTTGGCGTCAGTAATTGGGGATGATGAAGTTTGGCCGAGACCCTGACAGCGCCCTAGTGAAGATGGATGATTCTCATTTTCCCTATAAATGTTGTCAATTCTCTGGCCATCAACGTTTCTCTCTCTTATACACACACAAACACACACGACAAAAAAAGGCTAAAAAAAGGATATGACAGAAATCAATGCGGAATCTTTGTCTGTGTTGCAGTGTGTGCTTTATTCTGTGTGTGTATGCATAAATGTGTGTGTCTTTATTTTACCCACACAATACCTCACATATTCTGCTTAAAGGGGTTAGAAAGGCACAACAATTACATGCTAGCACTGGTTTGGCTTGAACCTCCAACAACCATTAACTATCTGTTTTAACCATTTGTAAGGAGTCTCTAGTGTCAGCATTTTGTAATACTCTGGAATTAACATTTTAATGTAGTGTAGTGTAGTGGTTAGCGCATTCGCCTCACAACAAGAAGGTCCCAGGTTCAATTCTTATTCTTATTCAAGGGTTTGCATGTTCTCCCTGCGCTTGTGTGGGTTTTCTCAGGTACAGTTTTTTCCGCCCACAGTACAAAGACATGTACATATGTTTCATTGGTGATTCTAAATTGTCCATTTTGCGAAGGACTGGCAACCTGGCCAGGGTGTACCCTTGCCTTTTGCCATATGTGCGCTGGGATAGGCTCCAGCTGAACCCTGTGAACCCGAGTTAGGAAAAAAACGGTTATAGACGATGAATAAATAAATACTTTTTTATTAAGTACATTTTATAATATACCTAGGAGAAACCTTTTTTTTTTAATTTTTTAAGTTTGTTACCTCCACTGATCTGTCGAGAAACGCTTTCGATTACGGACCAAAATTGAATGTTTAGCAGAAAATAAATCTAATAAGGTCACAGAAGTGGAAAGCAATCTGAGAAGGGCAGAAGCTGATTTTCATGTTTCACACACAGTTTTTCTTTTTTCCCTCTTACTTGCATCCCATTTACATTACATCTCTCTCTCTCTCTCTTTCTCTCTCTTACTCTCTCTCTCTCTCTCTTTCTCTCTCTGTCTCTCTGGGGTCAGAAATATCTCCTCTGTAATGGCTCTCCTCCCAGTGCACATCAATAACAGATGAGGCTCCTAATCGCACAACACCAAAATAATTTCACCCCAAAACCCGTAACACATTTACATAATAACATTTCGCCCATTCTCTCTCTCTCTCTCTTTCTCTCTCTCTCTCTCTCTCTCTCTCTCTCTCTCTCT
>JAOTQW010090005.1:0-10995 GCA_026260075.1 Sisor rabdophorus | reverse complement strand
GTGCATTAGGTTGATTGGTGACTCTAAATTGACCATAGGAGTGAATGTGTGAGTGTGTGTTCGTGGGCCTGCGATTGGCGACCTGTACCCCCTGCCTTCCGCCCTATGTGCGCCGAGATAGGCTCCAGCAGACCCCCGTGACCCCGGATTGGAGAATAAGCGGGTTAAGAAGATGAATAAATAAATGAATGAAACTAAGAGACCTTTACTTAAACCCTTGAACTCCTGACTCTACCACTAGTGAACACCGACTGCTTCCCAGACCTCTCTACCTACTTGTACCTGCATGAAGAGATATCTTACATTCAAGCTTCATACTGTAGTAGAAAGTCTTAATAAAAAGTGGAGTTTCATCAAAAGTTTGGAACAAGATGGTCAGGTGTCCACAAACATTTGTCAGATGATTTTGCTTGTTATGTACCCTGCATGGTGATATTCAGGGAATGACTGTCCTCCATGTTGTACTGTAATGGGAGTGTTGGATTTTGTGCTGCTTTGAGCATTCTGGCATCAGAGCTGATGCTCATGGAGGAGATTCTGCTTTCCGAAGCAGGTACTACAGAAACACTGCCACCTACAGTAAACAAAAAGCATAAAAAAACCCATTCATGCAACTTTAAATAATCCTCAAAAGAGCCCTTTGCCTAGATCAAACATTGGGTGTTATTCAGTTCTGAGGAAAACGATGACCTATTTAAATGTACCTGTATGTACTGTTCGGAGGGACATGTCCAGCTCTTTAGTGTATTTATCAATGATGTGCTGTAGACTGTTACTGATGCTGGAAGAGGTAAGAGAGGTTCCAAGACATGCAGGAAATTCATTACTAAAAAAAGAATTGTCTGAGAAGAAGAGAAAAACAAAGGAAAGTAAATAATGTTTATATATATATATATACTTTTTTTTTAATTAAACCAACCCGTAAATGGTTCTAAATGATTCTGTTCCAGCTCTTTAGTCCTCATGATGAAACCATTGCTTACAGTTATGCATTATTTTATTTACTAAATATTATTTACTTATTAGGTAAATATAAAGTTTGAAATTAAACATACCGCTAACATTTGAGTCGGGCTCATGCTCACTAGAGAAGTAGGTGCCTGTTGAAAGAGTGGTGGAAAAGAAGAAATCCGGCACACCAGGGTCTCCATCAGGTGGCAATGCCCACTTCAGCTAAACACACGCACATGCACACACACACATTCGTGTTACTGACCCATATGCATATAGAATTAAGTAATTACCCAAATTATAAAGCTTGTATGTGTTTACTTGTTTGTCACTTTATGTACAGCCTAACAATGCCTTGGATAACAGCCATACACAGTAGCAGCACATCAGCAAACAAGGGTTTGAGTGTTAGATATCTGAATAACACACATACACACCTCATCTTCCTGATGCTGCTTCGCTGAAGAATCTGTAGCCGAACAATAAATAATGACTGATAATTATGCAACCCAAATTTAAGCAGGATTTGTACACAATTTTACCAATAATATATATATATATATATATATATATAAAACAGTTTAACTCCTATAAATAACCAGTGGATGTAAGGGAAGCAGAAATTCCATGACTTTCCATTTCAATTTTGAGTCTCATTTAAATAAAATAATGAAATGCTTTACAATTGCACACTGCATTCCTGAATGAATGACTTTTTTTAAACATAAATTGCAACCGATAGGAACATTAATTAGAACAGTTATTTCTTTAATAAACAGTAGTGACTTGGATGAAGCATTGCGTCATGGTCGTACATCTTTACATAGCAATGCACATGTAATGTATAGTGCAACACGTCTTTAAGAAGTTATAACAATTTACCTGCATGCGAGGCTGTCGATTCCATCTGCAACATTTCTCTCCATGACATTTTGCTGGGTCTACTAGTGCTGACCGCTGACACCAAGCTAGCTCCTTGACTGTTTTCTGAGCCCTGGGTGGGTGGAGTAAAAAAGAGACTGCAGGAGTAATCTGAGCTCTCTGCCGACGAGATCTCCAACTGCAACTCAGCAGCTGAAATATTAAATAATTAATATTAAGAAATAATAGGCTTTGGTTTTACTAGCCGAATGCAGACTTGTTAAGATAACCATGTGTTTAATGGGAAGAGACAGCACACCTGTATCCATACTAACGTTAACCGGAGTGTCCACTTCCTCGATGGTGCTGAGTTTGTGCCGCTCGAAGTCATGCAAGAGTATCTGAAGTGTACGTGGAGGGCAAGAAACAGGAGTTCCTCCATCACTGGCTGACTCCCATAGAGAATGTTCCGCAGATACAGAACCTAATAAACATCCAGTTACTACTGTAGTGCACTAATGACACTTTTAGTTTAGCTACATTTGTCATTGTTTTCGGATTTAAAAAAGCTTTTCAGTAGCAAAGGACTTTTATTGATCAAGTTGTGTAGTAGTGTCCAAACAAGTGACTGATCCTGGACACTGTGTGACCAACTAAAGTACGAAGTATGACTATGATTTTATATTGATTTTTGATGCATTGCTGCCACTTTTTGCCTCAAACGGTGACATCACTAACCAATAACTGGTCTTACACACACAAAATTTACATAATGCCAATTCCTAAATTAGCTTGCTAACACAAATTTTGCTGTTCAGTAGAGTCTGCAAAAAAAAGAGCATCAATCAACAACTGATTCGAAATAAAAAACGAAACATTTTAAAATAAAAAACAGCTCAGCTGTAGCTACTTTTGTCATGCCTCTGTAGCTTAGCTTGCTACATTTTCCAATCAAGGAAGTGTTGGGATAGCTAATATGAAACTGGAATAACTGATAGCTTATCTCATTACATTTTTCAAAAAGCTTGCCTAAAAACAGTAAATATTAAACAATAATAAATTAAAAGAAAATAAAAAAATTACATATATGGTATACAAGTCTCTTACCACTGGATCCCAAATCAGATGTTTGTTGTTTATTGCCACCACTCTGATTGGATATTACCAGTTCATTACTCCTCTCCTTTACTGGAACATCCATAACAGTTCTGCCATCTAGTGAAGGTGACTGTTCCTGACACAAAAACAGAAATATTATTATGATATCATGTTACCAAATCTATACTAATTGTTACACATTTTTCGCTAATCCTGGTTACCTTTGCGTGTTGTGCTCCAAGTAACACGCACAAGGCATCTTTTTGGTGGCATATTTGTTCTAGGACCTTCTGGTTTTTCTTAGTTATTGCATCATGAAGTTGGAGGCTGACATTTTCAACAACAATGAGTTTTTTGGGGCCTTGCTGAGAGAGCGGAGTCTGGTGCTCAAACTGTGCCTGAGAACGCTTGTTTCTCAGATATTGCATAAACACTGCAGGGGGCAGCAGAGGAACATCTTGCTGCTCAGAATTAGATGAAATCATATCATGAAAGCTGAGTGCTGGTTGAGAAATCATAGCAATGGTATCCTCCACTGACTGAGAGATACCGACAGGAACGGAGATGGGTGTTGGGTGCGTGGATAGGGCAGGGCTGTGACTCGGTAGAGGAGGTTGAATGAGAAATGCTGAGCCTAAGAGTGTATTATTGTGGTGGCTTGGTTTTATATTGACTGCCACTGTTTCAGGGAGGCAAGATTCTGTGTCTGAGTTTAAAAGGCCCGTGATGGCAGTAGTGCCGTGAGGTAAAGAAGGAAGCGCATAAACCGTTTCAGAAGACGATTGTGTTTCTGCCACTGTTATGCCAACAGGACCATAGCGTTTCATCAACATTTGCTTGTATTCCTCAAGATTACGACATGCTTCGTCAATAGTCTTCTGATGAAGTCTAAAAAAAAAAAAGATACAGCTTTTCATTCATTCATCTTCTAATCCGCTTATTTCCTAACTAGGAGTCACTAGGGTCTGCTGGAGCCTATCCCAGCACAAATAAGGTAAGAGGCAGGGGTAAACACAGTCCATTGGAGGGCAACACATAGACAAAAGACCACACATACACTCGGCAATTTAGAGTCACCAATAACCTAATGTACTTGTTTTTGGACTTAAAGGGGGAAACAGGAGTAAACCAGAGTAAACCAGGGGAAACCAGAGTAAACCCACGCAAGCACACAAACCCCTTGCACAAGAATCGAACCCAGGACCTTCTTGCTGTGAGGCGACCGTGCTAAACACTACGTCACCACGGCAAAATTACAATATATGTAAAAATAAAAGAGAACAGTGTAGCAGTGCTGAGAAAGAATGGTAATTATTACACACTAACCTGTTCTGCCTTAAGAGTCTTTGCTGATATTGATGAAGTCTCTGTTTGTGTATATTGTCTGACAAAAAGGTTGAAACCGTCTCCTGATCAGAAGAAAGCTAAAGTTTTTTACCAAAAACATTCACAGTTTACAATATTTGCAAAGTTATCAAACATCTAAAATTAAAGATAAAAACTCAGCTCACCTCAGGTAAAGGTTCAGAAACAATTTCCTCTGGTGGTGATGTGGGGCTTTCCTGAGAACTACATATTCCAGAAGGCACCTCTAAAGCATCCTGTAGCCTATCCCGATGTAGTTTTGCCTCATTCAGCTTAAGCTCGAGACTCTGTCGTTTTTCCTCCAGCTCTTGTAGGAGAGCAAACTGTTCCACTTGCTGCCTGTTCAGCAACTCTTCCTGAAAAAAAAATGAACTATGTAACATTTTTACTGAATTTGTCCAGGGAACACCAAACACCACCAAGTTAGGGAACTGAACTAAGAACAGGCTTCCTGTCTACCACTCACTCTCAATCTAAGGTCTATTTTAGCACTCTGCTGGTCAGGCTGATACATGGGTTCAGCTACGATAGAGTCTTCACTCATCTTGGAATCTGGGTAAGCAAGGGAAAAAATTATAAAACAATAACAAACCAAAGTCAGATACAGAGGACAAAAGAAAACGAGCAGACTAACTATTTTCCGCCAGCAACGTATTAACTGTTCCTTCTTCCAGACTAGAAGCTTGCTGCCATTCCAGATTGCACGGTAATCCTTGTTTATTGTCTGCGTTCTCCACTATGGCTTCCCCCTGACCTTGCAGAGGTTCTCTTCCATGCTGTTGATCCTTCTGTGTCCTGATCCGATTTAGCAGCCTTCTCAGTGCCATCTTACCTGCATCCTCCGGAGGCACTGAGGAGCCTGGAAACCATCCCAAAGAATGAAATCATTAATACAATCTATTGTTTGTAAACAAAAGATTTAAAATAAGTCTTACTTTGAGAAGTAGCTGATTCCTGTCCAGCATCTTTATCGTCCTCCCCATATGGTGTCTCATTTGGTTCAAGAGTCACGTCCAGTTCACTTTCAGTTGTACTGTCAGTTTTGTCAGATGGAATGGGAGGAGCAGGAAGAGGCTCAGAAAGGACCAGGTCATTTCTGATCTCTGGAAAAGACCAAACCCATTTATTAACTAGTGTAGAAAATACTTAGTTTTGCTATTTAACAAAATCTTGTATTTTCTAAGATTAATGGAAGAGGTACCAATAGGTAATGCTTTTACAACACATTTTTAAACAGACTGGTAAGTTTCTTGGTAGGTAAAAAAAAAGACCATTAATTGTTTAAGCCCCACCACCGCCCGCCCGCCAGCCAGCCAGCCCCTGTTTGGTCCTTAAGCAAGACCCTTAAACCCTTCTGCTAAGAGGGCGCTGTATCCCTGTGCTCTGACCCTAAATTACAAAGATGGGAGTTTTGAAAAAATAATTGCACTGTGCTATAAAAAGTATGACAAAATAAAGGCATTTACATGTATAAGGTAATCATTTAAATGATCCTGCAATAATAATATTCACTAGAGGACAATAAAAAGGCATGGTTTACATTGCTGTAACCTAAAACAATCTCCCAATGTCCCACCAACCCAAGCCTGGTTTCTTCTATTTCCCTATTCTGTCACCAATGGTTTTGGTTCCTTGTCGCTGTTACCTCTGGCTTGCTTAGTTAGAGACAGTTAATTTCCAGCGATTTTTGATTGCACTTGATTGCAGAGATTTAAATTTAACTAAACTAAGTCTTTTATTTTATATGTATGTGCCATTTTACATTTACTCAAGTAAAGTTTGGATATAACAAAAGTTCTATACCCAATCCATTTAAATAGTGCTGTCCATTTTCTAAATTTCACACCATTTATTAAATTGAATATTATTTGTACAGCAGCGTAATAGAAATATATACATAATCAATACAAATCTTAGATTTAAACTGTGTTTAAGAAAATAGACTACCTTTATCTTTAGTGCACATGTCCTGAAAGGCATTTTCCAGCTCTCTCTGCTGCTCGGCTCTCAAATCGTTCTGTCTGTAAAGCGGTTGAAAGATCCGTGCTGGAATGCTTTTTATCATGTATTTGCGTCGCTGCAACTCGGCCTGCTGCAGCCGGCCCAACTCACACAGCAACCTTGAGTTGTCCTTTTCAAAGTAAAAATAGTTTGTTAGAATGAGCCAGATTAACATGTAACTCCTAAGGACACATATTTAGACTTCTTTAAGATCACCTGGATGCCTTTTTCTTTCCGAAGAGCCTGGTCACCTCTAAGCCGCGCACGCTCAAGTTGCTCCTGCCGTTCTCTGGATTCTTCTTTCTCCAGGCCCTCCAACCGTCGAGCTTCTAACTCTGCTGCTTTCTGAGCGTTGGGCTGCAGGAATATAAACAGTCATCATGCAGAAATAAAAAAAAAGAGAAAGGTAACATAAGGATTGCTCATTTTTGATAGATTTCCGTTTCAATGAATTTTTGCTTTTAATTACTGTGCGGTGTTTGTATGTTCTCTCTGTGCTTGCGTGGGTTTCCTCCGGGTACTCTAGTTCCCCCCTACAGTTCAAAAGCATGTACGTCAGGTGTTTCACAGGAGTAAGTGTAAATGTTTGTTTGTCTATGTGTGGCCCTGCGGTGGACTGGCGACTTGAACCTCTCGCCCTGTGTGTGCTGGGATGGGCTCTAGCAGACCACCTTAACCCTGAGTTAGGGAATAAGTAGGTATAGAAGATGGATAAATGAATGTTTAATGCGCATGCTGACCTAGCAAACCAAATTAAAAGAATGAGGATTTAATACAGATTTAAAGATTATTGTTATTTTTAAGCTTAAGCTTATGTCTGATTTTATTTATAGAACATTCACAGGCCCGTACCTGCACTGTATCCGCTTCAATGTCCACCACTGTTTCCGGGATGTGGTAGTGTGTGATGGAGTAATGCTGCATGTTTGATGTCTTGGGTTGTAGGGGCGTCTTAACTATTACACACTAATTTCAAAAGATAAGTTACAACTTTGTAACATTTTGAATATGATAAGTTTTATTCATAAAACCAGTGTTCAGGCTGTACCTCTATAGGGTCAGGGGAGGAATGTGGAAGACTGGCGATATTTGCTGCCCTCTCCCTTTCCACTATCAGAGCCTTCTTCCGCCCTTCTACCTGTCTGTATTGGAACGCAGTCGACATTTTATTAACAAACTGCTATTCAGCACACAAGACACAAATTACAGTCTGCTTCAATCTTTTCTTTATATGTGAAAAAATATACATGCTGAACTGTAATCAGATCTTCAGTGAAGAAAAAGACAAAAACTAACAGCTACTGCTAAAAAAAAGGGAACACTAAAATAAATAAATAAACATCCTAGATCTGAATGAATGACTTATTCTTAATATTTAATATGTTTTTTACATAGTTGAATATGCTGACAACAAAATCACACAAAAGCTATTCATGAAAAAAAAAAAACACTACAGGTTGATCTAACTTTGATGTAATGTCCTTAAAACTAGTTAAAATAAGGCTCAGTGTGAGTGGCCTCTAAGTGCCTGTATGACCTTCTTACAACACCTGGTCTCGGATGGTCTCCTGTCTCTGTACCTAATGGCAGTCAGGCTACCTTTGGCGAGCACAGGCTACTTTTGGCTGTGCAGCCCTCCAAAGAAATGTCACCCCACACCATTACTGACCCACTGCCAAACCGGTCATGCTGGAGGATGGTGCAGGAAGCAAAACGTTCTCCATAGCGTCTTAAGACTCTTTCCTGTCTGTCACATGTACCGAGTGTAACCCTACTTTTATTTGTGAAAACACAGGGCGTCCGTGACAAATTACTAATTTGTTTAACTTGGTGTTCTCTGGAGAATGCTAAACGTCCTGCACAGTGTTGGGCTACAAGCACAACCCCCACCTGGACATCGGGCCCTCAAATCACCCTCATGGAGTCTGTTTCTGACCGTTTGAGCGGACACATGCAAATTTGTGGCCTGCTTGAGCTCATTTTCAGGGCTCTGGCAGTCCTGCTCCTGTTCTATCTTGCACAAAGGCAGAAGTAGCGGTCCTGCTGCTGGTTTTTTCCCTCCTACAGCCTCCTCCACATCTCCTAATATACTGGCCTCTTGGTTGCACTTCCATGCTCTGGACACTACACTCTTAAGACACATCAAACTGTCTTGCCACAGCTCTTTTGATGCGTCATCCTGGATGAGCCTCACTACCTTTCTAACTGTTTACTAATAATACAAATTGTGTTTATTTATATATATTATCTAAGATTAAAAATCTGTCTGTCAATCAACCTCTCGATACCTCTGCTGACAATTGTAATCATTAGTTATTCCCATGTTCATTCACATATCCTTCCTATCTATCAATCAATCTGTTTGTCTATCTATCTAACCATTAGTCTATTATTCTATGAATCTATCTATCTGTCTGTCTACATATCTTTCTGTCCATTTGTCTATGTGTATCTATTTATTCAACTGTCTATACATCTATCAATTTATCCATCCATCCATCCCAAACATTCATCTTTAAATCTGTCTTTCTGTCAGCCTACCTACATAACTGCCCGACTCTGTCTGTCTGTCTATTTATGTATTCAAGCTTGGTTGTCTAAATATCTGCCTGTCTACATTTTTATCTTGCTAAACAAAATGTACTGGCACCAGGATGAATAATGGTCTGCACAGACAGATCATTGCACTGATGTTCTGTGCAACTAAGGCATAAATACGTAGTTAGTGTTTGATCCTTCGATAATCAATAATCAATGATTTATGCCCAACTTAAATATTTTACCGATTTCTCTGTTCCGTTTCAGCCTGTCGTCGTGTGATGAGACTCCGGAGAGCTTTCTGGTGCCTCTCTGCTGCTCTTGTCTCATTCTGTTCCTTTTTCAGAGCTAAAGCTTCCCGATCCGGCTCCTGAACACGTGTACACATGTTTTAGACTCTCTTTTATATTCTATTAGATCAATTGTCTTTCAGATCACTGCAAGTAAAAAAAAAGCTGTTTTTTCCCCACTCACATTTTTTTCGGCATCGCGGTGGCCCTGACCTACAACTCTAAGGTTCTCCATAAAGAGTTTCTCGAGGGTTTGTATTCTGTCTCCTCTCTGCTTCTGCCATTCACCCCGGAGGGCTACGCCGAGACTCTGTAGCTCTCTCTCTCTCCTCTCTTTCACCTCACGTCGCACCTGCAGTGCAATAATGCGCTCCTGTTCCCGTACCTTCAGTTTCAAAAAGAAAAAAGCAGGGTTTTTTATAAACACTGGCAACATTTAAATGAACAGAATGATCCTCGGTGAGGTTGGTTTGCCTTTACAGCACTCTAAAATTCTTTACTTGCATATTCTATATTGGTAGGTTGGGGTTAGACCATGGGGTCAGCTATGGTGCAATTCCCCTGAGGCAGAAGGGGGTTAACGGTCTTGTGTGCGTGGCTGGCTGGCGATAGTGGAGCTTCAGCCCAAGTCTTCAGATAAATAACTCAGTGCTTTAACTATTTAAGCCACCACTGCCCCAGTGGTGAATGGCTGGCTAGATGGATGGCTCAAGGAGAGACAACTATAATAATTGGTGGACGGACGGACGGACGGACGGACGGACAGACAGACAGACAGACAGACAGACAGACAGACAGACAGACAGATAGATAGATACGGACGGATTGGGTAAACGGTGCATTTTTAACTCACTTGCTGTAATCTCAGCTTTCTTCTCCTCTGCAGTTCCTCCCGAATTAGTTGCGCCTCCTCATTGGGACTCAAACGACACACCTTTCTGCTTTTTCCTTTCATTGTCCTCCTTTGTTTAACGACTCAAATCTGAAATTCCAAGTAACTTAGCTTGAAAGCGAGCTGAGTGTCAACCCAGTTTGGAATCTTTTCTTTATACCTGATTTCTAAATGTGGCAAACATATAATGAGATCGATAATATCATGGAATATACAAGCAAAAGTGTTGTTAAAATGGCAACAGTGTTTTTAGAAACACTTATTTAAACGCGCTGCATTCATTTTGGGTTTTTCAGTTAAAAAAAAACTTGCGTAGGTAAAACGGTTGCCAGATTTTACACTGACGTTAAAATTGGGGCATTTCAAACGATATATTAATGTTCAATATCGAACATATATATTTTAACGTAAAATTATCACAATTAATATATGGAGATTTCCCTGCGACACGATTTGTTTGACTGACAGAAAAAACACCAAATACAAGGATCCACAGCAATCTGGCAACCTCCAGACGTACAAACAAAGTGAGATTGTTTCCGGTTGTCAACCAGCTGGAATGAACGTCGTGTTGAATTCAAAAAAGCTAATAAATGATCAGTAATTATATTAAACGCATTATTTTACAATACATTTTCCCTTTTACGTTTAAATGTTATTTGCTGTTATGCATTTTAGGAACTTATATATGAAACAAAGAATCTACCGTTTTGAATAAACCGCCTGTTTTTTCCCTCTCCAAAATGGCGAAAGAGAGGTAGATTGATACTTTCTTCTTCTACGATTGGAGGTGATAAAATCTACTGCCGTCTGGTGGCCTGGAGAAAATGGCATTTTAAATGTCAATATTATACGATGATACGAGTGGTTAGCACGGTCGCCTCACAACAAGAAGGTGCTGGGTTCGAAACACGGGCTTGGGGTCTTTCTGTGCGGAGTTCGCAGGTTTCCTCCGGTTTCCTCCCACAGTCCAAAAACATGTGCATTAGGTTGATTGGT
>JAOTQW010089976.1:0-10998 GCA_026260075.1 Sisor rabdophorus | reverse complement strand
GAATACTTTCTTTGGCATATTTTATCAAGGTCTTTTGTCTTTTATCTGTCAACAAAGTACAACCTAAGTGGAAACACAAATTCTTTGTAAATAAATGAATAAAAAGTGTAATACATTTGAAGCACTTACTATGCCAAGGTCCCAGATGTGCCCTGGGACCTTGGCATAGTAAGGGTGGAAAAGGGATTTGTATTTAGAGATTTACAATTTACATTCATTTACAAGCCATACCAGCAGTTTGTTTTCAAGCTATAGGTTTAGATAATAGAAAGTGGAATCAAGATTTCTTTTAAGGTTCATTAGGTCATTAGGTTTAGTTCCTACACATCATTAGGTTTAGTTCCTACATTTTTTACCTGCAAAACTTTCACTTACCGGATTTTTATTTTTTCCTGTATCGTTAAAATTGTTAAGCAACAAGTTAAACTCTGCATGCTTAGCATGCTTTGCCAAGACAACACTTTTTTATATTTGCTGAGCTGCTTACAGCAATGATGACAATAGTTTCTTGCATTTTGCACCATTGACAAGAGAAAAAAATCCTTAGAGTTTTATTTTAATATAAAAAGTTTTTTTCCATGTGCACAATATTCATCCCAAAACACATTAAGTGCTGTAATCGAGACACTATGAGCAATAGCTGAATGTGAGACTGCACATGATCTCCATTGATTCATTTGTGTGGGTCTTTATTCACACTGGGAAAGCTTATTCTGTGTGTGCTTGTATTCATCGGTCACTTGGTTCAGAGTTCATTTAAATAACCATTTAACAACCACCCTCAACCCCCTTACCCCACCCCTCAGGCACATGAGTCCCTGCTGCTCCATTGCATTCTGGAGTTGGGAAAACCCTTTCCTGATGCATAGCTATACAGCTAGACTTAGAAAAAGGGGCAAACATCAAGTAAAAAATAAATATAAAAGTTTACGTACTAACTCTGTAACATATGCAGTTATACACTTGCACACATGTTCTATGTGCGAGAACACGACACGTCTGTGAGGCATCTACAACACATTCGCCTTTCATTCAGTTTTAGATGCTACAATTTGCAGCCACTGGTACATTTAATTTACAAAACTTCTATTTTGGGGGTTTTCCCTTTAACCCCACATCCGCCTGACCGATCTTCTTACTCTTTAAAAGTGTCTTCCAGATAAAACCCATGTAAATAATAAATTTCTACCAACACTTATATGTTGTTAAAACTGGAAATAAAATCATACATTTTTACATACATTGTTAAAACATTATATATTTTAATATATATATATAAACACAATTTGTGGTTAAAGGCCCTGCTTACGGGTCCTACAGCAAAAATTTTGTGGTAATGGGAATCTAACCTCAATTGTCCTTTCAGCAATCCAAAACCTAAAAACAACTCCTGATGTAAAAAAAAAAAAATTTACCAAAAAATGTCAGGGGAAAAATTCAATTCAATTCATGTTAGCTTTATTTGTAGAGTGCTTTAACCAATAGTTATTATCGCAAAGCTGCTTTACAGATACATATACAGGGTGAAATAATAGTTGCATGGCTGTGCTTGCATGGGTTCATTTCGGGTACTCAGTTTTTTCCTTTCTTAATCTAAAAACATCTACATTAGGTTAATTGCCTGTTGAATGGGTGCGAGTATGTGTGGTTAATCGTCTATGTGTGGCCCTGAGATAGACTGGCGACCTGACCAGTGTGTACTCATGCCTATCGCTTTGTAAGCTCCAGCAGACTCTATAGCATCATTCAAGTGACTTAGAGCAATGTATTACAATCAACATCCAATAAAGCACCACTCAGCCCATGCAAATAGCCCTATTCCTTAGTAAGCATTCATTTGCCCCTCAGTCCATATCAGGGCCTTAAAAGCCTTAGAAACACTCACTAGATATTTTGGATTATTTTAAACTACAACTGGTTGTATTATTAAATGTGTTTTTGTATGTATTGTATATGCTTTCTTAAGATAGGACCAATGCCTAGGTTTATAGAATAGTCTACAATAAAATAGCAAAATTAATACTGCCTGTCATCTTGGGTAAATAAAATATGATACAATTTACACTTTGTATTTAAATGTGTGGCAAGTATACATGTTATATATTACTAGCAAGATAATTTCAATGTGGGGTCCTGTAGAGATATGGCTACAGTTCCAGGTTCCTGGTAATGTCATCCCTCTGTAAAAATAATACCTCCAGGCATTGTCTACTTCATTCTTATGCCTGAAAATGCCTGATGCAAATAGTGGCTGCCTTTCGCCCCCTTAGTGTTGTAGCAGGGTTGTCTACCCAAGACAGATTTATATCTATCACCTGGACTTGACAACACCAGGATCCAGAATGCTATGCTTCTTAATTGTGGTTGTTGGCATCTTGTTTTAACATTTTATTAACTGTCTGCATCCATGTCTACACTACACAGGTTAATTTAAGACAAATAAATAGAATGGTAAGAATTATGTTAATTGTTACACCCATGGAATTTCTGTGACAAGATGCTACCTTAATAGAAACACATTGGGGGATATACCAAGGACTATAAAACTGTTGTTGTGCTTGTGTGGGTGGTTAAAGTCTTAAAGAAAGAGTGAGCAGTTATACAGAAGCATAAAATACTCACACCACACCTGCCACCCACACAAACTCACAACCACAAAAATGTGATTTTCCATTACACTTTATATAGCATGTACAGCCATCGGAAAAGACATGCCTGCTGTGTGTCTGTATGTGTGTGTGTGTAAACTAAGGACCGAGTGTCAATGGCAGCCCCTTTTAGCAATACACTTCTTTCTTTTTTTACTCTTGCAAATATTTTGGATGGTGTCTTAGTTGTCAAAATGATCCTTCTAACTTGGAAGAAACCATAATCCCACTCAACTATTTATTTTTGTTGGTTTAATAGTAAGCGCTACACACATAGTAACATGCTGACATAAGGCTGTGCACACTTAATTGAATTGACTACTATGATTCAAATTGTCTATGTGAGGCCCTGAAATAGACTGGTGACCTGACCAGGGTGTACTCATGCCTTTGTGAACTTCAGCAGACTCTATATCAACATTCAAGTGATCAACATTCTTTCTAAGGGCCACACATAGACGATCAACCATACATACTCATACCCATTCAACGGGCAATTTACCATAATGTAGATGTTTTTAGATTAAGAGAAAAAAAAACTGAGTACCCAAAATAAACCAACGCAAGCGCAAGGGAACATGCAAACTCTGCACAGAAAGACCTGGGAACCGAACCCACGGCCTTCTTGCTGTGAGACAACCGTGCTAACCACTGCGCCACCGCCCCCTCCCCTCTTAGAAACCACAAGCAGAAACTGAACAACTTATTTATAAACTGCATTTCCTGTCCATGCAGTTGGGAAAGACAAGAATCCATACTTATACTACACTAAAGTGTGTGTGTGTTGACATTTGTTTACTTAGCAGTGATACTTAAAAAGTTTATATTTTTAGGTATCCTATGTGCCATATCAGCAAAGTAAAAAGAAAAATCAGAAGCCACACTAGTTTACTGCTGTACTAGTATAGGAGGTAGCTTTCTTTGTGGCTGACCACACAAGCTGTGTGTATGCACTGTGCCCCCCCCCCCCCAGTCTAATTCTCAGTCCCCTCTAACTGCTTTTGGAAACCTTGACAAGTAGACACCTACTTCCTGTCTAGTGGGAAGTCATTGTGCAGCCTCTCTCACACACAGACCACAGATGAATCCTTTCAGACCAACAGCACTGACCATGTAAACTACCACCTCACATATGGGTGAGTAGTAAATAGTTTGAGGTAAGTTTAGTGTAATTGATTATTTTTAGTGCAAAAGTTTAAGAAACTCCTGCAACTTAAATAGCACTTATTATATTTTAAGATTCCCTTCATGTCAAGAACATAAGCAGTCCTTAAATGATTTTTTTATCTATCAGAATCATAATCATGCAAAACGTGATGCATTAATATGCATGTGAACATAGCCTTAACTGTAACCCAAGGAATGTCAATTTATATGTTTATGTGCATTATAAGATAATGTTACTGGTACACCAATAGTGGTATGTGGTGGCTCAGTGTCTAAGCTGCTGTATAAAAAAAAGATAAATCGCTCTGGAGGATGGCTAAGGATGTCTGCCAAATATTTTACAAGTAAATTCAAATGATACCTTTAACATTTATGTCAATCAATGAGCAATAATTTTCAGTGCAATAATTGTATAAATGGATGTTTACTTATTGCATTTTTTAAATTTTTTAATTCTGTTATTTCAAATGTAGAACCTCAGCCGGTAAGTAAATGGTTGTGACATGCATGCAATGCAACATTCTCATTTTTTTTAGTAACATCTGCACCGCAGAATAACTTGTAAGAATGCTGAAAGCACTCCTGTCATTCATATCTAAAATTTCCTAGTTATAATTATCAATAGAGCTGATAATTTTATAGCCACGACAGACTTCTCCAGTCAAGTGACCAAATGATTTTGAAAGAAAGAAAGCCGAACACTTGCGTTTTCCATGTGTTTTAGGCATTTCCAGGTGAATTGACAATAACTCGTATTACTATAAAAGTGACATTTTTGTGGCATCTCTTTTACTGGTGCAATTAATTACAAAAAGTGTACACTTATGTTTATTAACTAAATTTTTGAATTAGAAATATATTTACTCCGATTCGCCCACCAACTGATTAATGTTGTTTTGTGGATAATGTTTACTGAACTGTTTGCTTTTTCTGCTGGAAATACCAGCTAATTTAGCTGGATTCTCTTTTCATTTTTGATGGGTCGTGTGTTTTGTGGCAATGGTACCACACAGGTCTTTCAGTTTGAACAATAAAAAACAGCCAGGCATACATATAACATGTCCTATAAATTTGTGCTCCAGTGCACATCACCTCGTACCTGCTGATATCACGGACAGCAGCTAGGCAAATTCTTCGCTCGTTTCGCTTTTATTACCATCCCGAGACATCCAGAGACTACGCCAGCACTAGTAGATTTTTAGTAAGAAGCCTGTAAAGGGATCCTGAGATTGCTAGCTCTAATTGTCTTATGACTGTGAAGATTTTATTCAAAGCGAAAATGCCATGCTCATGAAGATGTCAACAAAATGTAATTTTATCATACAATTCCCACTAAATATATATGATTATAGAAAGAAAAAAAGTTAAGTCACCCAAATGAAACTGCTCTCAAGGTTTCCATTGTTCCAAATGTCCATTGTTAAATTTACTACATAAATTAACCTACATTAAATTAAACTGAATGAATGTAATTAAGCAACAATAATTTGTTACGATACTTGAATATCTTAGGAAGAATCTGTACATCGAGTTTTCTTTATACGCCAACTTTTACTCTATTATTTAAAATATATGAATTACTTAGAAGCATCTTTGTTACACAGACTGCAAGCAAGGTTCAACAAATCGGTGTCCAGGGGTTTAATTAGTTTGTTAAATCTCACATTCATTTCATCTTCTTTACCCGCTTATTCCCGAACTTTCCGGGGTCACGGGGGTCTGCTGGAGCCTATCCCATCGCACTTTGGGCGAAAGGCAGTGGGGTACACTCTGGACAGATCGCCAGTCCATCGCAGGGCCAGTTTGTTGAATCATTAAATAAAATTCTTTGGCGCATGAGCCAACAAATAGACAGACATACAACCAAGAGGGTAGAGTAGCCAAAATCTGTACTTAACTGAAAGTAAAAATATTTAGACATATGTTCGAGTAAGAGTAAAAGGAAATAATAAAGAATTTATATAGTTACTCAAGCAAAAATCCTTTTAAAGACTTTTAAACTACTTGGTGAGTTTTTATACACCTCCCATCCAACATCAACTTTTTTTTATCAAGTCATATATAATTAATATAAAAAATTATATATATATATATATATATAATTATATATAATAATTCAATTCATGGGACAGCCCAGTATTGCTGTTCAGTTTATAAATGTGTGTTTCTTTGTACGTTCACAAGATATTTGTTATTGCTTTCACAGCATGCATATGGGGAAAAATATGTGCACATGTTCAAAATGTGGTTTCCCAAAAAGGCCAAAAAGCCCTTAGGTACCAATAATTATAGTGATCAAATAAGCGTAATTTCGACACACACCACCACATTTTTGTTTTTCAAATTCTTGTATGTTAGCAGAATTCAGCGCATTATGAAACCATTTTTTTATTGACTCTAAATTGCCCATGGGATGCGATTGTTGTGTGTGCACGATTGTTTGTCTATATGTGGAGATGCGATGGACTGGCAAACTGTCTAGGGTGAACCCCTGCCTCTCGCCTTATGTACGCTGGAATAGGCTTTAGCAGACCCCCTTGACCACAATTTAGGAAATAGGCGGGTATAGAAGATGATGAATGAAATCAATAATCCACTTATAAAAATAAACCTGGCCAGATCACAGCCACATCTGCAGAATTTAATTAGGCATTTCTCTATAGTCACATGAACAGCAAGATTCATTACAAAACGGCAAATTTTATACAAGCTGGGTCAAAATGTATTCAGGATAATTCACTAAGCTATAGTTTCTGCCTTTTAAAATCGCAGCAACGGTCAACAGTATAACGAATATTTTGGATCACCCGACCATTAATTGTTTACAACATTGCACCCAATGCTGCACACTGAATAAATGACTATATTCTGCATTTACAAGATTTTTTTGCCAGACTATTTCTGCAATCTCATTCATTGTTTTTTTTAAAAAAGGGCTTTGCGTTTTTTTCCTACCACTCACCCACAACAATCCACCCATATTATCTTTTTTGCTCACTTTCTTTATCTTTCCCTTCTCGTACAATTTCTTACAGACTAAGTCAGCATGTGACTGCTTGGCACCAACTTGCTCCTGGCTCCAGTTAACACCACAAACTAATTGCTATTCTCTTATATAAGGGGGCCTTTTCTTTGTCACACTCCTTTTTTCTTGTCCTGGCACACTTAACCATCCAATTCACAAACCCCAATTCAAATTCACAAAGTTGGGACAAATAAAAAGAGAATACAATGATCTGCAAATCCTTGTTGACCTATATATAACTCCACAAAAACAAGAAATTTGCAAAAAAAAAAATACCTGTGACTATACCTGTTCTATATTTATATATTTGAAATATGTCTTTTGTTGCTCCTGTCACGGCACTTTTAGAACATGTTGCAGGCAACGAATTCAAATAAGTGAATATTTAAAAGACACAAAACCTGGAAAAACACGGTGGCCTCACAGTCAAGAAGGTTTCTGTGCAGAGTTTGCCTGTTCTCCCTGCGATTACGTGGGTTTACTCTAGGTTATCTGGATTTCCTCCACAACATTCAAAAACATGTACAGTAGGTTAACTGATCACTCTAAATTCCATAGGAGTGAATGTGAGTGTGTGGTTGTCTGTACGTGGCCCTGCGATGGTCTAGCGACCTGGGATAGATTCCAGCAGACCCTAGGACCCCAAATTGGGGAATAAGCAGATATAGAAGATAAATGAATAAATGACCATGACATATCTTTTCTCTGCAGTATTTTAATTGAACATGGTTTAACAAGAATTTGCAGGTCATTGTGTTCAGTTTAAGCTTTTTCAAATATTTTAATTCCCGACCCCAATCTGAGGTTGGAGTTTGTAGTTTAATTTTTTTCTCTTTATGAAATTGTGTTTATCGCTCCAGCGACCTAAATTACATTTTTTCTACTTTTTTTAGTGACAGCAACATAACAAAGTGAAAAAAAAATTAATTTGGTATTGAATAATTGAAACGTTTGATAATTATTTGGTGTTATTACACTCCCACATACCTAGAGCAATAAAGCAACATAAATCAGTTATACTGCTTATGCACTAGTGAGATGGAATAATCTCATAAACCTATTTTACCAACACAATACATCACCATTAAATGCCACATTTTTAGGAGTTCTTTTTTCTTAAATCAATAAACAGCATCCCATAAAATAAATTAATAATAATAATAAAAACATCTCATGCAAGATCCTAACCTGCTCTTACCAAAACGTTATTTTTCCCCCATTACTTCCAACAATATTTAGGTTTTGGCTTGTTCTTACCCATGATAAAGTTTCGGCACATTCCCGCTTACAATATTCAAATAACTGGCAGTATGTAAGGTATAGACATACAAGCACACACGCATGCAAGTACACACATCCCCCAAACCGTGACATCTAAAAATTGCACCACAAAAAGTGGAAAAAAAAAATAATAAAAAAATTTAGAAACTGTACTTGTTAGTTCTGATAATGCAATCTGATAAAAAACAGAAACTTGTGGCAATAATAAAATGATGTGCGAGTTTGCAGTTCATATGTAATAAATAAAAAAATATTGAATTTAACAATAACATCATTTGCTTTTTCTTGATGAAGAGCTGACCTGGTTCAAACCAAACCATGTTTGAAGAAATCTTTTAAAAATAGGGAAAACATGATTTTTCAACTCATCCTCCTGACACCAACAAGTAGTTCAGCCATAACCATATAGAACAGATGCATTAAACAGAGTAAAACAACAATATACCAGGACCCCGTAGTGCTACACAACAGAATTACACAAAACAACGAAGATCCACATAACAGAAGAAAATGCTAACCAGCAACAAGTCAGCAAAATGTTTCCCACAGTCACATTTCCCTTTTCCTAAACATTAAGATATTTTTCTAAAAGAAAAAAACAACAAATAAAATACAAATTAAAAAAATTGCTGCAATACATTAGTAGAATAATAGCAGAAATATAATTTAAAACAGACAATTGTAGAAGCAAATTGTAGGTTAAAGGCAAAATGTACAACAAGACTATATTGTTTTAGTTATATTTTTTGTCACAAAAAATTAGGGCAAAAACTCAAATGAATTAAACTCTACATGTTTAATGATTACTCAAATGGGTTGGTACAAAGCTATGAGTTGAAGTGAGCTTCAACAAGTTAGACATGTATCTTTTGAAAAGGATTTGCAGATATAAATTTATTTACAGAAAAAAATGTTCTACCACCATTTGTTAGTTCATTAATGTTTTTTTTTAGCTTTAATGTAGAAATCTTTATTAGAACACTATTTAATTAAAACAAATCAAAAAAATTTAAAAACCTGAAAAAAACTGAAACTGAACACTCAGCCAACCGATTTAAAGTCATATGGTTTTTCTTTACTTATCTCAATCTTGCCCGACACTATATGCTAAAAATGATCATGCTAGAAATCTACCCGGCTTAATCACTGAAAGCATTTTTATTAAGCTAGTTTAACATTAGATGCGTTTTAACTTCAGTATCCAGTATCATTGAGAACAGTACATTTCTGGCACATGTTCGCTGATAATAGTCATGTGACCTGAATCATCAAGCAGGATTGTTCATCGTCATCTGGGGTCAATGTGCTGTAAAGTCATACTTCCCGTCTTTTGAAATTGTTTTAAAACTTTCAATGAAGCCATGAAACCAAAGCCAACTATATATTCTTCTAAATATACCTCACTATTTAGGTTCAAATAAGAAACATCCTTCAATCTATCCATCCATCCATCCATCCCACCCATCCATCTATCCATGGTGGCTCGAATGGTTAAGATCCTGAGTTGTTGATCAGGAGACCAGGAAGACCAGGATTCAAGCCCCACAACAACAATGTACTGTTGGCTACTTAAACAAGACCCTTAACCTATCCTACTCCAGGGGTGCTGTATCATAACATACTCTTCTGCAACTTCCCAAGATGAAAAACAAAAAAACAAAGAAAAACATTTTACCCCATGTTGTATGGTGCATAACTATGTATGTGGCAGATAAAATAAAGGTTACCTATCTATCTATCTCTTTATCTATCTATTTTGTTTGAGTGGGTACATGTATTTATGAACCTATACATGCGTGTGAGAGTAAAAAGAGCTCTCATCTCAGCACATATGGGTTTCTTTAAATCATAGCAGCTTTGGTGCACTTGAAAGGTCACAAACCACTTCCTCAAACAGGCCACTTCCTCTCAGAGGACAAATTGCTGAGCGTGTATAGGGAGTCTGGTAGCGTAGGAGGACTGCATGTGTGTGTAAGTTCATGTGTAACCATGAAATAGATAACATGATCTACCAAAAAAAATTTCAAAATCATTTAATGTAGGTTTTATTGAAACATGATTATTGTGAAGAAAAATTGTAGGTGGACTTCAAAACAATCTCTATTCACCCTATACACATCCGACATGATCCACTTTGGAATATTATAAAAATCCTACAGAAAAAAACACCACATTTAATATCATATTAAAATAGAATGTTGAGTTTAGAAGTTTGTATTGTACATGTAACAAGCTCTTTCAACTTTCAAGCTCTTACCCTCTATACATTAAACTACATTTGATTTAAATTCTACTAAGCTCAGCTACTATAAAATAAAAAAGTTTTTGTTTTCAAAATTCAACTAAATACCAAAAACATGCTTAAGCGTAGATACTTTTCAGAATTATAAGAATTTAGAATCATGTGTGTAAACTATTATCTATCTAAATAGGTCAGATCAGTGCATTGAAACAGCCTCCACTTAGTTTACAAGACAAAACATCACCCTGGCTTTTTTAGTCTAATTTGCATCAGTAGTTTTATCAATAAATCACACATCCATATTCACACGTTACATTCTAAATGCATTTAAACAAGCTGCCTTGATTTTTTACTCTACGTACAATCAACTCCTTTTGGCTTTTTATAACGTAATCTAAACGTAATAGAAAAATAAAAACAGTATTTTCAGATGATCAAGTTTTTAAACGTGATTATTTTTTCCTTTATGTTTGCTTACTTTTTCATATATTCATCTTCTTTACCCGCTTATTCCCAGGGGTTCACAGGGGGCTGCTGGAGCCTATCCCAGCGCACATAGGGCGAGAGGCAGGGGGTTCATCCTGGACAGGTCGCCAATCCATCGCAGGGCCACAGACACACAACCACACACTCAC
>JAOTQW010089947.1:0-11000 GCA_026260075.1 Sisor rabdophorus | reverse complement strand
CTAAATTGCCCATAGGAGTAAATGTGAGTGTGTGTGGTTGTGTGTGTGTGGCCCTTTGTTAGACTGGCTATCTGTCCAGGGTGTAGCCCCCGCCTCTCGCCCTATGTGCGCTGGGATAGGCTCCAGCAGATTCCAGCGGATACAAAAGATAAATGAATGAATTAGTTAATTCATCTTCTATACCCCCTAATTCCTAAACTCGGGCTCATGGGGGTCTGCTGGGAGCCTATCCCAGCCCACATTAGGCATGAGGCAAGGGGTACACCCTGGACAGGTCACCAGACCATCGCAGGGCCATATACAAATGAACAATCACACTCACATTCAACCCTATGTGCAATTTCGAATCACCAATCAACCTAATGTACATGTTTTTGGACTGTGGTAGAAAACCAGAGCACCCAGAGGAAACCCACACAAGCACACAAAAATAGAAATGTTAAAGCACATTTTTCAGCTATTAATTAACATATCTAAAATTCCAAACTGTCTAATAAAAAGCTATAACAACCCCCCATTTAATAATAATAATAATAATACAACATTAATTGTTATAAATAACTTACTATAGGAAAGCAAAATATAATTAGCAGGATGAAAAAAGTAATACCTCAAAATATTCTAACGAATGATTTCTCAAAATCAGTTTTAAAGTGAAATCCAATTCACACACACTTTTCAATACTCAAGTATAGCTACAACTAATAATAAATCAGTGCTTACACATGGTTATGTGGTCAAGTTTTCTTTTTTTTAATTAAAAAGTGTTTAGAAAAAAATGCTTTAGGGGTTTTCCACCAATATTAGTCTGCACCAATACATTAAGTGTGTTTCTATGAAAAATAATTTTTACATTTCGGGTGATAAGAAAACTTTCTGTAGCTGTTGTACACACTTGCCAATGTCAAATAAACTTTAAAAAACATCAAACAAAATTGGTAGCATATAAAAAAGCATAGTTCTTAATAGGGGTAAGAATGGGGGTATGTTTAAACCCCCATTATCCAAATTTGCAATCTGACCTCCATTTATACACTGATCAACAAAACCACATGTGTTTTATTGTATTGTATATATGTTATTTGTACTGTATTTAGCTGTATTTACTTTTGCTATATTTTTCTTTGTTGGTGTTTAAATTGATTTTTCATAGTAAATAAATTTAAAATGTAAAAATAAAGTAATAAAACCCCAAAAATGACTGTAGCTTTATAAAGATTTTTTTCTACAGTTTTGCATTCGTGACAGTAAAACAACTAAAAATACTCAGAGAGAGAGAGAGGATAAGAGAGTGGGGAGGGGGCACACATTCAAAAATGAAGGATATTTAACAACTGTGGATTTATTTCATATGCCATTTTATTATAGTGGATAGAAGCATACAAGTTCTAATAAGTGAAGAAAATGTCCATCCCTATATACATTTTTTACCAGCCGTAGCTTTGGGTTTAGTTGATAATCTTTTCTAGTTGGATCCAGATGCCGTTCTCTGAACGAAGTACGAGTTCTCCCAGCGGTCTCAGCTCCTCCCGACTCTGACATGCCTGAACTTCAAAGTGACGCAACACAGTAGCAAGAACCACTTTCTCTTCCATCAGGGCAAAACGCTGGCCTGGAGTTCCACACACAAAAGATGCTACATAATATCCTACTGACTTTTATTCTGATTGAGCTTAGTTCTAAAAGGCGTAAGACAGAAGGCTATAAAGATTCATGAAGGTAGATCAAAGCTATTTCTCTTATCTCCCAGTTTGCCTGAAATGCATGCACCTCTTGATGAGATACAATCAGTCTCATGTCTGTGACTCAGGAGGAGATTAGCAGCTCATAGGTTTCAGCAGGCTATGGAACATGCATCCATAAATTATAGCTTAATGGTGCTAGGACGCCATATAATAACGAGTGAGCTTGCTAATAGGATGTGACCTGCCTAAATTTAACCCTGACCCAAAAATTTCACACTTAAAAATTTTCAATTCTTTACTTAGAGTTATGAAATTAGTTTATAATTTTATGGGTCACATGTTTTTTGGCAGTATTTAGACTAAAGTATTATGTGCAATGTTTCAGCAACCCTTTGGTCTCTCACCAATGCAGTTTCGAGCCCCGGCAGAGAATGGGATGTATGCATACGGATGTCTTCCGGTGCTGTTTTCTGGCAGAAAGCGCTCTGGTCTAAACTCTTCTGGGTCAGGAAAGAAACGAGGATCGCGATGAAGAGCGTACGGGATGATCACAGCATTTACACCTTCAGGAACGTTGAAACCATCTGCAAAAATAAAAAATAAAGAAACAAGCATACATTACAATATTCTGTAAAGAAACATTATTCTGTTAAACAAATTTTTTTAACAAGACAGTTTCATTCATTCATCTTCTATACCTGCTTATTCCCGAACTTTTTCAGGGTCACAGGGCTCTGCTGGAGCCTATCCCAGCGCACATGGGGCGAGAGGCAGGGTACACCCTGGACAGGACGCCAATCCATGTAAACACACACACGCACACACACACACAAACACACATTTACTCCTATCACCAATCAACCTAATGTTTTTGGACTGTGGAAGGTAACCAGAGTACCTGGAGGAAACCCACGCAAGAGCAGGGAGAACACGCAAACGCCGCACAGAAAGACCCCAAGATTTGAACCCAGACCACAGATTTGAACCCAGAACCTTCTTGTTGTGAGGCGGCCATGCTAATTACTATACCATCGCGCCGCCCACAAGACTGTTTATTAACTGTAATTCTATTTACCCTCATATTATTAAAACTAGCAACATTGCATTAATTCATACACTGATTACCAAAACACACTGTAATTTATGTTGAATACAAAAAAGCTTGTTAGTGTTTACAATTGATTGTTATTTTTTGTATTAAATAAAGATAAAAACAGGAAAAACTTAAAACTTAAAAAAGGTAGCCTCTACTGCACAAGTTATTTATTAACACATGGCATAAATGTTAATGTTTGAATGACCTAGCAGAGCATGGGTAGCCTCAAAGATAAATAGATGTAAGGGATAGTTTTAAAAAAAAGAAAAACTGGCGTTGTGGTGTAGTGGGCATAAACTAGTGCAAGTTTTATTCCTGGCTCAGGTCTTTTCTAGTCCCGCTTCTCTCTCTCTCTATATATATATATATTCAAATTTTTATCCCTTTGTCCTATCAAACGCAAACAATGCAAACAATGCTCAAAAATATCTAAGAAATGTAGACTAATATTAATTTATTCATCTTCTACATGAGGGGGGATATTTAGTCATCCACCAATTGTGCTACCAGTTCTCCCACTTAAAAAGATGAAAAAGTCCTGTAAATTTCATAATAGGTATATCTCAACTATAAGTAACAAACTGAGAAAAATATATAAACAAAAAATTGAGGAAAATGTAATTTTCTGATTTTATAAAGAAATATTTGCAAATTATGTTGAAAAATAAGTATTTGGTTAATAACAAATAACAAAAGTTCATCTCAATACTTTGTTATATACCCTTTGTTGTGACAATGCAATGACAAGGTCAAACATTTTCTTTACAAGGTTTTCACAGACTTTTGCTAGTATAATAGGTACCTCTGTGTGGTTCTAGGATTTTTGCTTCTTGTGATCATTTTGACCCCACAGGGTAAGATCTTGTGTGGAGTCCCAGATCGAGGGAGATCATTAGTGTTCTTGTATGTCTCTACATGTCTTCTAATAGTTGATTTCTTCACACCAAGCTGCTTACCTATTGCAGATTCAGTCTTCCCAGCCCTTTGCAGGTCTACAATTTTGTTTCTGGTTTCCTTTAACAGCTCTCTAGTATTGGCTATAGTGGAGTTTGGAGTGTGACTGTTCGAGGTTGTGGGCATCTTTTATACTGATAAGTTCAAACAGGTGGCAGTAATATATGTAATAAGTGGAGGACAGAGGAGCCCCTTACAAAAGAGGTTACAGGTCTGCTTGTTTGTAGGTGATCAATTACTTATTTTCCACTATAATTTGCAATTCAAAAAATTCTGAAATGTGATTTTCTGAATTTTTTTTGTATCTCATAGTTGATGTACACCCATGATGAAAATGACAGGCCTCTTCACTACCATGCCATTATAAGAATGTCTCTGCATGCTGTTGAAGAATAAAGCTGTATATAGATCCCAACATGGAAGATATTAACTTTGGCATTTTTCAGAAGGTTGCTCAAGGCTGGGCTGACAAATATTCAGTCACAAATTTATTCCAAATAAGATCACTGTCTGCTCTGTAACATCTATACATGTGAAGTAGCGATCTAATTTTAGTGACAGCAATTGATAATTTAATTTATAACAGTTTTTTATTCTCTTGTGCCTACCTTGTCCCTGCCAATCTGCCACTGTTGGGTCCTGAGCAAAACCCTCAAACCTTCCTGCTCCAGGGGCACTATATCATCACTGACCCTGACCCCAACTTACAAAGCTAAAAAATATGAATAAGCTAATTTCAAAATAAACAAAAATATGTGACACTTCTGAGCCATAGCATTAAACTTCTAATTTACTGCAATTAAGCAACCCAAACATTCTTCTAGCATAACAATGCCCTGTTACACCGTTTACTGTCCAGCTAAGAAATAAACTGGAATAATAACTGCACCCCAGATCTCCCCACCCAACATTAATTCATGAATAATGTGGAATTATTTGGAAAAACACTTCCTTAAAGTGTGAAGGTGATTATAGAAATTAATCTGCAGTAGGATGTTTAAAAGCATATAAATGTAAAGGTCAAGTGTACTAATACAATTATTCTTGTAGTGTTGCTTACTGATATGACAGTCCTCGCAGATACTGCGTGCAAACAGCGGCACTGCAGGAAAGATTCGAAGACTCTCTTTGATAACACATTCAAGGTATCGCAGCTTTTTAAGGTCCTCCACTCCCACGTGACGCTGTGATGATCCTAGCCGACAATACATAGAAAGGATATGCTGAATTTTGTAATATACCAGTCTACATATACAAATGAGTATAAAGTAAGTTCTGATGACAAATAATAAGAATTATCCATTTATGTTTATACCCGCTTATAGGCTCCAGCGCACATAGGGCGACAGGCAGAGGTATACCCTGGACAGGTTGCCAGTCCATCGAAGTCCATCGCAGGGCCACACATAGAAAAACAACCACACACACTTTCACACTCACTCCTTTGGGCAATTTAGAGTCACCAATTAATCTTATGTATGTGTTTTTGGACTGTGGAAGGAAAACTGAGAACCCAGAGTAAACCTATGCAATCGCAGACAGCACACACAAACTCTGCACAAAAAGATTCTTTGCTTGGGAATCGCACCTGGGAATTTCTTGCTGTGAGGTCGACCGTGCTAACTACTACGCCACCATGCCGCAATAGGAATTGGTTAAGTCCCAAAAATTATTTAGTGCTACTGTATATGGACCACAGTTTACAAGCACACCCACATGAGTGTCTCTTACCCAAACTGTTGCCACAATTTTAAGTGTTTGTATTTTTATGACATTTCTATATAAATTTAGATAAAGACCATAAATACTGTATGCCCATCCAAATCTAACCAAGCAAATAGGTAATAGTCTTCCATGGTTAATTACTGCGTGGATGACTATGTAAGGTGGCGCGGTGGTGCAGTGGTTAGCACCGTTGCCTCACAGCAAGAAGGGCCTGGGTTCGAATCCTGGTCTTTCTGTGCCCTATGTCCGCTGGGTTAGGCTCCAGCAGACCCCTTTGACTGGGAATAAGCGGGTATAGAAGATAAATAAATAAATGGATGATTATGTCATTCTGATTGCCTTCACAACCAGAGGACTTTGCAGTAGTCTGACTCCTATCATCAACACAAGATGTTAATGAAAAGTAATGCAACTCTGTAATAAAAGTCAAAGATGTTCCAACTAAATATTTCACTGTGGGATTTTTTTTAGACAGGCAGTCAATGAAAAAGAACTTGAAAGTAAACAGTTTTACCAAACACCCCCTTGAGCTCTGCCTGTATTTTCTTCTGGACTTCTGGATAAGAGCCAACCAGATGTAATGCCCAGTTCATTGAGGATGCAGTGGTGTCATGTCCCTGTTAAATGAATCGTTAATGATTGGTATTATGCATAAACTTCTACTAATACTAATACACTATTTCTAGTGTTTATTGTAGTATATTTTCCACACACTTCAAACATAAAGGTGTCCACTTCTTCCTGAATGTCCTTGTGGCTTAACGCAACACCAGCATCATCCTTGGTTTTTAACAGCATGTCCAAGAAGGCCCTTCTCTTTCTCGGGCCATTGTCAAAATCACTGTCACATGCTTTACTGACATACTCTGCTTTCTCTTTGATAACCTTTAAAACACACACACACACACACACACACACACACACACACACACACACGCACGCACACACGCACGCACACACACGCACACACACGCACGCACACACACGCACGCACGCACACACACGCACGCACACACAAGCACGCACACACACACACACACACACCATAAAAGACTTAAAAACTTTACTTAGGTTCAAATTCAAGCAGATAAATTGTACATCTAAAGTGTTTTAAAGATGTTGCACCATTCATCTCCTAGGATAAATGTCTCTTAAGATGTTACACTACTGTCTGTTGGTTCTAGCAAGTGCAAATCTATTTTTACTAGTTATTGATCATCTTGCTATTTTGTTTTTCCTCTCAGAGGATTAACAGCCTATTTAAAAGGCTTTTCACATTTCACTATCTTCTAATGTGGGCAAATGTGGGCACCTCAAACCAATTTACATTTTGCTCTATGGGCTTTTGGTTCCACTTAAATTTTATTATCCATCTTCTATACCTGCTTATTTTGCCTAACTTGGGGTCACAAGGCTCGAGCCTATGCCAGCTCTTTAAGGATGAAAGGCAGGTCAGGTTTACCCTGGAAAGGTCGCCAGTCTATTACATGGCCACACACTCACTCCTATGGGCTATTTAAAATCCCCAATCAACCTTATGTATGTTTTTTGGACTGTGGGAGCAAACCAACACAAGCGCATGAGAACATGCAGCACAGAAAGACCCTATAGGATGGAAAGTGAGAGAGAGAGATAGAGAAAGATTAGATTAGTACAGTAAATCACAACATGAGAATAACTGCTTACACTTTCAGTAAAAGAGTGTAAAATCCGGAGTCTTTTTGCATGCTCTTTACCCTCTCCAAACAGGTTATAAATCCAGTCCGGCCACCACCACGGCGCCCTCTGTCTCCGAGTGATAATGTCACTCATCCTACAAGAAGTTTAGGTGAAATTGTTGCACAACCTTAGTGAATAAAATGTCTTGTGTCTTGTAGAATTGTTATTATTTACTGGACTCACAGCAACATTCGTTGCTTGATACAATCAGTATAAATCTGGCCGTAGAGCTCTATTATAACAGCAGTGCAAAATACTGTACCTTCAATGACAAACCAACACAGTCAGTGTCACTGCTGGGCTGAAAATCATTCATTCATTCATCTTCTACACCCACTTCTTTTTGAACTCCAGGTCACATGGGTCTGCTGGAGCCTATCCCAGTGCACATTCACTCCTATGGACAATTTAGGGTCACCAATAAACCTAATGTTTTTGGTCTGTGGGAGAAAACCGGAGTACCCGGAGGAAACGCAAGTGCGGGAAGAACATGCAAACTTCCCACAGAAAGACCCCGTGCCCGAGATTTGAACCCAGAACCTTCTTGTTGTGAGGCGACTGTGCTAACCACTACGCCATCGCACCGCCCTGGTTAAAAATCATATATTAATAACAACTAGACATTTGGGGACTATTTAAAGCACATTTTTTGTAAATACTTACTTATACACAGTCTGGACATATTCTGAGTCTGCGTTACTCTGAGCATAAATCCTTTTGCCCATTGCAGTTTCTGTTTATAGGGAAAATACATGCAGTTTAAATAGTTTAGGCAGTTATTAATAGTTTACCAAGCAAAAATATAAACTATACATATACACCCACCACTTATAATGTCCAAGGCACAGAGTGTAATGTAGCTACAGCAGTTAAATGCTTCTCCACCTACATGTTTTAGCATTTTCTGGATCAAAATATCACTCTGTTCATTCATCACCTCCAGGAAGTCAGTCAGGATAGAAAAGTGAAATGTTGGGGTCAGGATTTTGCGTCGTCTGCGCCATTTGTCTCCTGTACTATAAATAATAAGTTGTGCAAATCATGAAATCTGTATAGATATTTGGATGTTTTCAACTGTGGCTAAAACCTGTTTTGAAAAAACACCTTTTGCTGTGAGGCAACAGTGCTAATCACTCAGCTTACCCAAGTTAAAATTTCTTTTTTTTTTTTTTTTGCTTTGTAATGATTGCATTTTGCAATATCTTCATTATTAGTTTCTCGGGTTCAGAATAAAGATTCTCAAATAAAATTAACAATAAATTTTTTTTTTAATTCAACCCACAAATAAATGCATGCAATGGGAAAAGTGGTAGTTCAGCATAAGTCACATTGGATAAGGGTATCTGCACAAAAAGGCCATAATGTAACTATAAATGAAATGTGTTTTGCAGCTATACCTGGTTAGTAAACCTGTGCCAAGCCAAGGATGCAGAAATTTATAGGGATAGGATTTATCTAGATGCTTGGAATTGCTAAGAACAGCCTAAAAATATAATAATATATTAGACAATAACACCTTTACCATGTTTTATTTAAAACAAATGCCCCAATATAAGCACATTACTAGTTCAGAGCCTGCAAAAAACAGAGTAGTTACGTCATGTTTAACATAAAAGTATGATTTATAAATAATGCTGGAAATATACATACCTCAATTGTCTCGGCATGATATAAAACAAGAAAGGGGATGGGTCCCACCCAGACCTTTACAAGAGGCCTGTGTCGGTTTTCATTGGTTCCTTCGATAATTTGGTTGAAAAATTCTTTAAATGGTAAACAATTTTAAAAAATGCAGTGCAGTAAACAACAATAAATCAGGAGACATGACAAAATGAACACATTTCCGTACCTACTGTATTGGCTTTAAACTGCAAAGCATTACCAATAAATGGGAAGGCACCTTCCATTCCAGGAATTGGCTTCATTTCCCTCCATCTATGAAAGTATCCTTTAATTGGAGAACGTAACTTATAGGGTAGAAGAATAAACAGGAAGATTGTAGATATGATCCCCACAGTGAATAAACCAAACTGAATTTCCATTTTGTTGCGATGGAATTAGCATCAGTTAAATTTTCTAAAACTGTGTATACATCTCTCTCACATGAACTTCAGACTTTTACTGACATAAACAAAGAACAGATTATTGTGTCATGCCAGTGATTTATAACCTTCAGCTAAATCATTGACAGAAGAATAGATCTGAGTTGAACCTGCAACTAAAAAGAATAAAACTGCAGGAATATGTTCACTGCGAGTGAGTTTGTGCTTGGCTTGGTTGTGCAATTAACATTTATTTATGGTTAGTAAATAAATATTACTTTTTATATATGTGAAGGTATTTATAGTGATAGTAGCAAAATTAAATTGTACCTAAATGATACATAACATGGAAATATGTAAAACCAAAAATATTTTGGATTTGATTCCTTTCTTTTATCAATTGTTTAAGGGGATAAACTGTATTTTGCTGATATTTTTCATATCGATATCAAAATTATATTGTAGCAACCGAAATAAAGAACTATATTATAATATCAAATTAGGCCATGTTGTCCAGCCCTAGTATTTGGTCAAGTATACAGTTAAAAGTTTGGTCAAGTATCAACATACAAAACACATTTCTATAATAACAATAAAATTTTTTTATTACACATTATAAACAGTTCATACATGTATTTTCACATATACAATAACTTGGCATCTAACACACAAAACAAACACAATTACTAACTCGTATGTTAATACGATTTTAAATGCTGTCAGAACAATTGCTTTTACCTGTGTATTTCATGTCTTAAATAAAAACTACAGTTGGCTGTAGAACATGTTTTGTTAACAATGCAGTTAAATATACTGTTTACTGTAAAGCACAGAGAACACTGTTATTATTTTCAGTTTCACAGATCAGTGATGAGACTCTTTGCGTATCATTTAACTTTGTTATCATTCTTTAACTGTGTTGTGGCATTACCACATGGAACTTCTTCCTCACTTGGATAGGAAACCGACTCAATACTTTCCGAGCACCTAGAATTTAAAGAACATTTTTGGTTAATCCCGCTATCTATAATTTTTTTTTATGCATTACTCTATAAAGCTTTTTTATATTTAAAATCCCCTATTGCAATTTTATAACTTACAGAGAGAATGTACCGTATAAACTAAATACTTATTTTTGTTTTATAAATAAAATTTCTGTATATTTACCTAGTGCTCCACGTGAAGTAATGGTCCTTCTCTCCCTATCAGAGGAAGATAAAATATGGGTTTGTTTCTTTGGTGTTGCATCATGGAGGCCATTTGCTATAGAGGAGGTGATGCCCATGCTGAAACCTGTTACACCCATTAGTGTTTCTTCACCTACGATACAATCTTAGTAACAGTAAAAGTTCAACCACATGCAGATCATATGGCTTTACAGTCAAATCTATTTAAACAATTATAATAGTTATTTATTATTCATTAATAAAAGACATACTGTAAGAAAAAGCACCTATTTCTTGGTTTTGTTATAAATAGCAGACAATAGAATTTGAGATTAAAAAAAGATGATGACAATTATAACTTTTATCATCTGATATCAGCATTAAGATAATCACAGATGATCATTGCAGATGGACGCCAAATATTTATTTTTAAACCCAAATCTATCCAAAGATGAGCAAATACAAAAGAATTAACTAGCTATTTTAATACTTTTAAAATAGCCTTTATTAAATTATGTATTTAGGATATAATGTATGATGAAGTTTGAAATTGAAGGTATAATGGTGAATGTTGTTAGTGGTTATGCCCCTCAAGTAGGTTGTGAGTTAGGTG
>JAOTQW010089916.1:0-11001 GCA_026260075.1 Sisor rabdophorus | reverse complement strand
AACCCACGCAAGCACGGGGAGAACATGCAAACTCCGCACAGAAAGACCCTGTGCCTGTGATTGAGATATTTTTTAAAAATTTAATCGGTCATGCCTGCATTAGGAATTGGAAGTGTTCAGGAATAGTGTTTAGGACTGTAAAACATAACACCAAAATCAACATTACATTGCATTGCAAAATCAGCATTACATTTATGCCAGTTGGTATTACATTGCATTTCATTGACCCTAATCTACAAACACTTACATTTATTTTGTTAATACAATTAAGCAATTGGAAGTTAAAGACCTTGCTTAGGGGTCCAACAACGATAACTTGGGGTGCTGGGAATGGAACCACCATCTTTCAATAAGCAGTCAAACACTTTAACCACTGCACTACAAACTGGAGTGTTTTAAAAACTTTGATATTTGAATGTTGTCCACCCCCTCAATCAGTTACTCAGGCTTGTTGAGTGCTTTATGTCTTATGATCCTGCTGTGTTACCTACTGGCTGATGATAATTAGCTGTCATATCTAGTCTTGTAAAGTCAACACACAATGTATATTGTCCTTTTATTAAATGACAGGCAGAGGCGTAGGAACCCGTGACCCTAGGAAATAAGCTAGGGAATAAGCAGGTTAGAAGACGGATGAATAAATGAATGAACATGAAGCAATATATCTGTGGGCCCCACTCGTGTAATAGTGGCTGTAGTTTCCTGATGCATTTCCAATAGTTTTTAAACTAACACAGCGCTTACTTAAGCATTTGCTATTTTAAAAATGACGAGGATTTATCCTTCAGTCAGGAGAGTAGGACAAAAAAGAAAACTGGAGAAAAGAGGACAAATGACAAAAGTAAATAAGATAAGATTGACTGAAGGATAATGATATGACAAACAAATGTTATTGCTGTTTATTCAAGCTCATTTTTGTGCAATTACTTGCAAGATATCAGAACCAGAAAGAACTTTATTGCAAGGTACATGGTGCACAATAAAAAAAATTAATATACATACTATTTACAGATTTAACACAATTACATTGATAATTAATATGAGCATTGTGCTATGAACGGTAAGTGACCTAATTTTAAACTACAATTGCTACTCTTAACATACCAACCAATACTGACGGATCCATACTAATTCCATAATTCTGGCTGGAGTTCTCATGCCTAGAAAAGCATTCATTAGATATCATAGGCATCATTACAGTTTCTGACTTTATAAGTGCAGTTTTACAGATTAGTACAGATCTAGAGAGAGTAAGTCCTCAGTTTTCCCATAAATCACAGTTTGTACAGACTGAAAGAGTTTCTATGAATGGGTTGCTGGACACCCACTCTCCATGGGTGAGTCACTGACTGAAGATGTGTGTGCTCCAAGTCAGTGGGTGGCTGCAGACAGGAAGTATTAAAATAATGAGGTTTCTTTATATAACCTCAGTTTCGTCTCAGTTTATAACAGAAAATGACAATGTTTTCAAACAGACAAAAACACAGATTTACATGTTTAAAAAAGCCAAATATCAACTGCCAAATATCAACTTACTATCTTAAAGGGTTTTTTTCCGCAACAGGTCCAGCTTTCTGCCTTTCTGTCTGGTAATAGACATTTACAGAAATTTTTTTTTTCAGAATTTTGAGATTTTGTATCTAAGGTTCGTCAGCTATAAATAGCGAGAAAGTCTGAACATGGTGGCTTTGTCAATGGTGGATTTAGCAAGATTGATGCACAATTGTTCAGGCTTAGTAACTTCATATCCTTAGTTTTATGCAGGTCCCTGATCATTTAAGTAAGCAGGGTCGATGATCTTACTAGTGCTGTCAACAGGGCTGACCAATTCATCTTACACTAGAGCAAAATTAAACTAGTGATATTTTCTGTTTCTTTAATAATGGAACATTATCGAACTTCAACTTCATTTAATAAGCCATGGAAGTAAAGATGAGAGTGAGAAACACACTTTGTGTGTTATAAAATATTAGCCTTTATAAATCATCAGAGGAAACGACTGAAAAGGGAAATGGCACATGTGGTGATGTGAAGAGTAATGGGGGGGGGGGGTCCTTATGGTGTCCTTGGCCTCCTGCAGTCTCTATGGAAACACCCAGTGGCAGCAGTTCGTCTCTGTAAGCGTGTAATAGGTGCATTTTCTTTCCCACATTGACCAGATGGCAGAAAACACCAGCATCAATCATCACTGCGATTCCTTGATTATTGTTAAAAACACTGTAGATTATAGCCTGCTAGTAACAGCAATAGAAATAATTATACATAATAAATATCATTGACAATTATGAAATAATTTATCGTTTTAGAAAGGTTATTCCCATGTTTACTGAAACTACTCCAGTGCAAATTCATTCATTCATTTATTTATCTTCCATACCCGCTTATTGACCCCTTGTCACGGGGTCTGCTGGAGCCTATCCCAGCGCACATAGGGCGAGAGGCAGGGGTACACCCTGGACAGGTTGCCAGTCCAACGCAGGGACGCATACACACTCACATTCACACCTATGGGCAATTTAGAGTCAATCAACCGAATGTACATGTTTTTCCAGTGCAAAATGAAATATATTAGAGTGGAAAACTATTAAAGAGAAATTATTTAATATATAAATTGCTTAATGATTGCTTCAAGAATTAAACATGTTTATAGACATGTATTAACTATATAAAAAAAGAAAAATACAAATAACGGGTTTCTCGAAAACGTTAATCAGGGATTTGAAGATATTTTAAAAAAGTTGAATACCTCCATCTACTGGTTCAAATGTGTAAATTCATTTTAGAAAACAAGCACTGTTTAAATTAACAGCTTTATATCTGCTTATTTATCACTCACATATCAAATCATATGGCAGCAACACAGTGCTTTTAATTACGAAGATACACAATGTAATTCTGTCATGGTTCATGTACATGTGCAAGATAGTCAGTAAACATAGAGCAGTAAATTCAGGCTTTGCTAAACAGGAGGGTGGCTCATATTTGGTTTCTTTTTTTCTGCTACAGTAACCATATTAGATCTACGTTATAATTGAGATGCTGTTAAATTAAAAAAATGTCAATGCAAATTAAATACTCTAATTAGGGTAATGTTTTTAACCCAAAAGGAACAGTAAATAACATAAAACCAAAGAAATTACACTTTCCCCCCTTGGACATTAATAGAACATAGGATTTTATCTAGTCTGAAACTACTATCTTGATGTAGTGTAAGAAATCCAGAATGTAGTCTGCAACATTTAGTTGTATAACTGCTGAACCAGGATTTCAAATATAAATCTTTGGATACATGGCAGACTATAAGACTTTTGAGTGACATTAAACATGTGGCATCTTCTGGGAGCAGGTCAGGTCAGGAAAAATATTCATCACGTATCATACACTATCCTTTCAAAAACATGCAATTTTAAACATTTTATTCCAGATTTATTTTCATTTTGCTATTTGATTAGGCTTTACTCGTCTAGTAAGAATTTCCATTATAATTTATAATTTAAATTATAATATAATTTTCAGGACTTGGCAGATGCTTTAGTCCAGGTTCCAAGAACTCGGGAAATCCCTCAGGAGACCATCCACCACCTCATCATGAGCATGCCCAGATATTGTAGGGAGGCCATACAGGCACGTGAAGGCCACACACACTACTGAGTCTCATTTTAAATTGTTTAAAGGACATTAGATTAAAGTTGGATCAGCCTGTAGTGTGTTTTTCCACTTCAATTTCAAATTTGACACCAAATCCAGACTGCATGGGTAAATTTCAACAAATTTTCATTGATAATTTGTGTCATTTTGTTGTCAGCATGTGTAACTATGTAAAGAACAAAGTATTAAATAAGAATATTTTATTCATTTAGATCTAGAATGTGTTATTTTATTGTTTCCTTTATTTTTTGAGCAATGTATATCACACTGAAGGTACCTGAAGGTACACATACTGGTTTACAGGTAATTCACACAGGTAAAAATAATCTCTGATGATGGAGTCCTGCTTTAAACCAGTGCTGTGGTGCTGAATTACATTACCAACCCTGACAATACTAGATACTAACCCAGGGGTGGGCCTAGCGGGCTGGTGTCCTGCAGAGTTTAAGCTTCATTTCGCCTCAACATACCATAAAGTTTTAAGTAAACCTAGCAGGATTTTGATTAGTTGGTCAGGTGTGTTTAATTAGGGTTGGAGCTAAAACTCTGCAGGACTGAAACTGTCCACCCCTGTACTAGCCTGTTATAGATGATAAGGTCATGAACCCACAGTATTCAGTCCACGTTTGTGCATGACATTTCTTAGTTTATGCAAATTGGACTGCGTGATCAGGTCATCAGGTCTCAGCTGCAGTGCACGCAAGTAGTGAGTCTCTGCTTCAGTGAGCTTTCCGTTGAGATGGAGGATGGCCCCAAGGTTCATCAGAGCAGCAGCATACTGAGAGACACAAAAAAGCAAGTAAAAGTAAGAGGACTGAATATTATATATATATATATATATACACACACACACACACACTATTCGAATTACTAAACCAAATTCTAAAGTGTTATTTTAAAGAATGGCAGTAGACAGTATAGACTTCAAAAAACCCCTGTTGTACTCGCATCTGGTTTAATGACTGCAGCCTTCGCGTAATATTTTTCAGCTTCTGCATTTAATTTTGCATGTCTGGGGCAAAATCAAGGGCAGAGTCATATGTAAATCAAGAGCAGAGTCATATGTACAAGTAGCTCAAGAGAAGTACGTATAAAATAAGAAATTTAACCGATTTGTAAGTCTATTTAATAATTAGTTAACTCTAACTTGGGCTCACAGGGAAAGTATATTAATAAAGACTGCAATATTTAGCTATAATACAGAAGAATTACAAAACAAATTTTATAGGACAACACAGATCTTTCTGCTTTATCATGTATATTGCTATTTTTACTTTAAAGGGATTTAAATTAGTGCTGCACGATGTTAGGGGGGGATTGACATTGTTTTTTATGCATATAATTATAATATTAATAATATTTGTAAATACAAAAGAATAAAGATGCCAATGAAATAGTGTATTTTTGGGGGGATTTAGATATGAAAATTAATTAAATAAAAAAGCACAAATGTATGTATATTGGGAATAATATTAGTTTAGTTTTCTTAATCTGGTATATAGAACATTTTACCTTACAATATTTTTATTGATTTTATTTTGTAATTAACTTTTATTCCATTATTGAAATTTTTGTACTATTACTAATACAGATACACACATTGTGATTTTGATGCTAAAAGGATATATTGTACAGCCCTATTTTGCACTGTACATTTGATTAACTGAATATCGTTACAGCCCAAAAAAAATCCCAATACTTTTACATCTTGCAGGCCCTTCTGCTAAAGATCAGATTATGATCTCCCACATAAACACCCACCTTAGTATATGAGCGGCACCAAAAACTACATTAAATTCTGTGCTGTCCAGGTCTGCAGTTTTTTTTGCCATGACAGCAGCTTCTCCTAAACGAGACTGTTCCACCAGAAACTGACCTAAAAGTATTGATTGAGAGAGTATTGACAAGACTCACAGAGATAAAAGACAGAGATAGACAGTAACTGAATTTTTTTCTTACCATAATGCAGATAACACATCCCCTTGCTGGGCTCCAGGTCTATTGCCTTAAGGAAATAATATTCTGCTTGAGTTTTATCGCCCTAAAAGGAAAATCACATCAAAACGTAAAATATACACAATTTAAAAAGCAAAACAAAAGGCAGTTTATTACTTTACTATGAGTTCAAACCACACCAATGCTTCATTAAAAACTCTGTTTATAATTTAATGCCATGCCAGCATTGAGGTGATGCATAGTATTTAAACACTTGTACTTTACGCTTACTCACCTAACATGTACATGCAAACTCCATACAGAAAGGCCCTTGCCTAGTTGCCTTACAGCATAAAACCACTGTTCTGCCCTACTTATGCTTCCTGACATACTGTACATTATTCTTCTTTAAATGTGCAAGTTTAAAAGAATTGCTAGTGTGGCTCACCATATTAGACAGAAACCTGCCGTATGTCAGGTGGGCAGGGATGTGATCTGGTTTAGCTTTAAGTGACTCTTTGTACCAGTGTTTTGCATCATTAAACCTATTCAGTTTCATATAAGCTTCACCTGAAAAAGTTTAAGCAAATTTTCCAGACAAATTAAAGGAACAGACGGACATATATCAACATATAGAATCTTAAATAGCTAATGAAATTAATCCTTTCCTTATTTCTTTATAAACTTCAAGGACACAATTTTGGACTTTATTTGTTGTCCATTCTAAGTCATCAAGGTCATATTTTTATTTGAATTAAAAAAAAATGTATTAAAAACAATCATTCTAACCCATTTTATTTTTGCATTTTTGCTAACACTATATGCTTAAATCTAAAATTTTAGATTCTTTTATGCCGATCAACATAAATTGCTTTAGATTAAAAAAATAAATACTTAAAAATTTACCCATCATGTTGTAAAGACTCTGTGGAGCAAACTGGCGAGGCATTTGCTTTATAGCTTCTTTATAAACTGTCAGGGCTTCCTGAAAGCAAATGGAAAAAAATTGAGCCAGTACCAAAATAATAAAATAACATTTTATTATTAAATGCTGAGAATAATAAGAAAAAAATGCATATTTATTTGATGTGAACTGCAATTTTCTACCTAATTATTTACCTGAACTGCTGCACAAATTTCACCGTAGTTACTTTATAATCTTGTAAAAAATGAACTCTGGATATTCATTACTATTAGAAATAACATTTTTATTTTTATTAGACTTTTATGATTATTTAGTCTGGGTCCTTTATCCCAATGGCTCAACCTACAACTAAACCCCAATCCTACTGCTCTACTTATTCCTAAACAAGCCAGTATATACTACTGTGTCTACCTCTTGCTGACCCTGTTCATGTAGCAGCCTGCCAAGATTGTATAGGCAGCTAGTGACTGCATTTTTATGAGCATGAGGATCCTTCAGGTTCTTATCTGAGATGCTGACACACTTCTGTGAAGGAAACAAATGTTTCCTTAGCCTCCTCCACGTTTCCATTAGACTCTTGTATAATACCAATGTTCAAATATGCGGCTGTCAAAGACATAAAAAATAGGGCAAATGGCCAATCAGACAGACAACACAGAGGTTTGAGGGCTTCATTTTTTCCAAGTGAATGTAGTCCAATAAACTGCTATTGTGGTATGTACAAACTTACATGCCAGAGTAGGTCTGCTTTGTATGGCCTGTTGATAGTAACGCATTGCCTCAGACAATCTTTTACTTTCTTGCAGCAACAGACCCCTGCAAAAAAGAAAACAAATAAAGGCATCAGTTAGACTTGAGCAAATAGGAATTTACTAACTATTAATATAGCTAAAATGTCCAAAAAAGAAAGATAATACCTCATATCTGAACTTACCGATACTTACAGTTTTTTTGTTTTGTTTTTTTTTAGATAAAACTTATTTTTAAATAAGTTTAATTGAAATTTTAAATCAAGAAAATAAAATTAAAAGTGTAACAATCACCCAATGGTTAAAATTTTTTAGTGCACTTTTTAAACAGGGATCACAAAGTGGACACAAAACTGTGACATATTCCAACTGCAATCACAAATCGATTACATTTTTGCTTTAAATGTGTTGAGAAAAATTCTACGATGCATTTTTAAAATTTACCACCGTCATTTAGCAAAAATGAATAATTGTAACTTGTGTAGCAGTTTTAAATTAATGTCAGCAAATACACTATATTTCCAAAATGTATTGGCTTACCCATCCAAATAATGGCAATCAGGTGTTTCAATCGCTTCCATTGTCACAGGTGTTTAAAATTAAGCATCTACGTATGCAGACATTCTTTTACAAATGTTTGTAAAAACAAAGTCCCTCTTAGGAGCTCAGTGAATTCCAGCGTGGAACTGTAATAGGATGCCACCTATGCAACAAATCCAGAATCCTCCCACAAAAGTTGGAGCTGTTATAGCTGCAAAGGCTTGACTGATGTCATATTAAACCCTCTGGATTAGGAATGGGATGTCACTTAACTTTATATGCAAGTCAAGGCAGGAGCGCGATATTCGCCAAATAGTGAATGTGTCATTTTCTCACTTGGCCAGCCACTGTAAGTGACATAATTGTCGAATACAAACAAGTCCTATAGTAAAGTCCCCCCGAAAGTGTGAACCGTTTGCAATTTGTTTGCTTTTCGATCGATGCAACATTGTTTATCAGAAGGAAGCATACAAGTAAGTTTTTAAAGATACTTAGCACTTTAAGGTTTTCATTACATCTCACAGATCAACAGTTGAAGTTTGCCTTCAGACATATGACTTACAGGTTGTAGAGCATATCAGCCATGTTGCCACGGTAGTATAGTGCATTTCTATATGCTTTCTCTGCCTCTGCAATTTTACCATGGTTCTTTAAGACATTGCCCAGGTTACCCCAAGCTGGAAAAAATTTGGTTATTAATTGATAGAATGTGAATCACAAAAATGAAATTAGACGAAATTTTAGTCCTGTTAGTGAAAATGTGTGTAATTTTAAATAACTGAAATACAGCCTTAAATCTGATCTTTAGTTTCTTACCTTTGGCAGGATTAACAGTGATGCCAGACCTGTAGAGCATTTCTTCATTCTGCCAGTCCTGGTTTCTGTACACTGTTTTAATGCTGTAGACCAGAACAAGTCCAACAGCACAGCTGATAAGCAGTGCTCTGGATCTTCTCCGCCTGATATTTAAAAACATGGCCCTTATCCCAAGCGTGACCAGAAGACAGAGGCCCATACTAGGGATGTATAGAACCCGCTCAGCCACCACAAACCCCACATAGAAGAACAGATTGGTGGCAGGAAGAAAAGGCAAAGCCAACAGACCAAGAGAAAAGACTACCATGTTTTCTTTTAATGGCAATGAGATGCGATTATCTGTATGAAGAGGTTTGACATATCCATTGAGTCTGTGGTCAAAGACGTCTGATGTGGTTAAGCCATTATTAAAATGGATGTTATGTTTAGCAATGCTATGAGAAACATGTAAGCTGTGTCCACTGGTCAAAGTTTTTCCATTTGTGATATTATATTTCTCATGGTTGTTTTGGAATGAGTTGTTTCTTGAGGCAGAAAAAGCAAGCAGTACAAATCCTGTGTAAAAAGTCACAGAGCACAAGTTTCTTGAATCAGAAATATTTCTGAGTAAAGGTATGGCATCCATGGACCAGTCAAAGCTAAGAGTGTGTGGACAAAAAAGAAGCCAGGCATTGACACATGGCAGGTATAAAAAGGTAAGCAGTCTGGTAAGGAAATGGGGTGATTCTGCTGCTGGGTTGTCCGAGTTAGAGAAGTGTGGTGGCTTGTAGCCCATCCAGTACATCCGAGCTGCCAACAGGACTGTTCCCCAACCAGCCAGCCAAGCCAGACTCACCAGCAAGGTTTTATTTTTCTTCTGGAAACCCCAAAAAGAAACAGTAATAAATATTAAATCAAATTTTATAAATTAGAAATTACTGGTATCTAATTCTTTAGATTAAGCAAATCCATGCCTATTACACTGGTAAAAAAATATTAAATGAATTTGTTTAGCTGATTTAAAGGTTATACCAGTCCACATCTATGTTTTGTTTAGTTAGGCCAAATAAAAAAAAACACAAACAATATTAAATCTCAATGAGGCAAGCCAATTTTATAGAGATAACTTGCATGCATAAACAATAAAGAAATATTGCAATGAACAAAAGAACAATAGAAAAAAAAAACTGAATATGTAATAGAATTATTGTTAATTCATATTCGAAACCTGACCTGTGAACTCTAAGAAAGCAGGCATGGCAAGAGAAAGAAATAGATAAGGCCAAGAGAGGAAGTAAAGAAAGACTTGTTTCCCATAGTCTCCTGGCTGTAATCTTACAATAGTCTGGAAAATCACCTCGGACATGAACCTCAAGTGTATGAATACCCAGACATACTGGTACATTAGACATGATAAAAACTCCAGATGTGGTAGCACTCGACTGATAGCTGGTATGGCCAGACAAAGGTGTAAAAAAGGTGCCCATTAGGTTAAAAAGGTGTGGGGGAAAAAAGCAGAATTTCAATTAAAAAGAGGCATGTAAAGAATATACAACAGAATATGTATCTTTTGTCTTAATTAATCGATAAGCCATAGCTTTTTCTAATCAGCATTTAGGCATAAGGAGAATAGTTTAAAAAGGAAAATAATTAGTTTTCTGGGCAATGGGCTCATTAGTTGGACACAGAAGAACAGCATGCATCTCTCTACTTCCTGCTTGTGAAGGGCAAAGATACACAGATGAGTGTAATATTTACATTTACCTTAAATAGGACTGCTAGTATATGATGTAGCTGCAAGCGGTGAACCACACAGATGTCATAGACTGCCGACACTGCACAGTCACCCCTTGCTCTTTCCACAGCATGGCTGCTGTTGCAGCAATAAGGCTTCCAGCCAGCCATGCCTACCTTCTCCATCGAGAGGTGTCCAAAAGTGCCCGAAGTCTGCAGTGACAGCTGTAACAAAGAAGAGATAGTAAAAAGCAGAGGGCAGCACCCATATCTGCACGTCCTACAAGTCCTGCAACTGCCTCAGTGTGCACTGGGTCTTATGGCTGCCACTGTGAGTCAGCAGAGTGCCCCAGAAGTCACTGTACAGTATGTTAATCCAAGGTGTTTCAGGCAGCAGATCTGGATTGGTTTTGATTGCACGGCTATTGGAAAGAAAAAAAAATTAAGACATGGTGAGAAGTTTTCCTATTTTATAAAAAATGTGATCTGACCTGTATCCAGATTCAAAAAGCTTTTATATTGCCTTTGATGTGAGCTTAAAAAAATCTGACAATTCAGTGAGGAAAAATAATATGGCACAAAGCATTTACATTTACATCATTTGGCAGACGCTCTTATCGAGAGTGACTTACAACTGAGCAATTGGGGGTTAAGGGCCTTGCTCAGGAACCCACA
>JAOTQW010089891.1:0-11004 GCA_026260075.1 Sisor rabdophorus | reverse complement strand
CACCAATCAACCTAATGCACATGTTTTTGGATGGTGGGAGGAAACTGGAGTACCCGAAGGAAACCCACGCAAGCACGGAGAGAACATTCAAACTCCACACAGAAAGACCCCGTGCCCGGGATTTGAACTCAGGACCTAATTGTTGTGAGGCGACCGTGCGAACCACTGCGCCACCGCGCCGCCCTTGAAGCAGGTTTTAATTAATTTATTTATTCATCTTCTGTACCCGATTATTGTCTAATTCAGGGTCAAGGGGCTCTATCCCAGCAAACATAGGGCAAGAGGCAAGGGGGTAAACCCTGGACAGACAACCACACACTCACATTCACTCCTATGAGTCACTTAGAGTCACTGATCAACTTAATGTACATGTTTTTGGACTGTGGGAGAAAACCGGAACCGAAAACCACACAAGGACAGAAAGGCCCCCGTGCCCGGGATTCGACCCCAGGACTTTCTTGCTGTGAGGCGACCCTGCTAACTACTACGCCACCGCCGTCCAGATTTAAATTAATGTACATTATTCTGTATAATGTCCGAATGCATATTAAACACATTTGTCAATAAATAGTAAAACAATATCGATTACAAGCTTTCGTAATGTTCTAGACAAAAACTTTCTCCTTCTGTCTGGAGTTTGCATGTTTTTCCCGCACTTGCATAGGTTTACTCCAGGTACTATGGTTTCCTCCCACAAAAATATATAATAAATTATGATTAGGGTGGTGTAGTGGTTAGCACCGTAACCTCACAACAAGAAGGTCCTGGGTACGAATCTTTCTGTGCAAATGATGTTCTCATGAATGAAAATTGTTACCAGATTGATTGGTGATTTCAAATTGCCCATAGGAGTGAGGGTGTGTGGCTGTTTCTCTATGTTTGGCCCTGCGATGGAGTGCCAGCCTGTCCAGGGTGTACCCCTTCTTTCACCCTATGTGCACTGGGATAGGCGAGTTAGGAAATAAGTGGGTATAGAAGTTGAATGAATGAATGATTTGTGCAAATCACTACAGGCGTGGTCCGCTAGTTGTACAGGGCTGTAACTCCAATCGACCAAACAACCAATCAGAGCCTGTAAAAATGCTGAGATTAATGTGGACCAGCTAGCTGGCCCAGTGAGGTGAATTTCCAATCTGATTGGTTAGGAGGACAGTCCAATTGCGTATATAGTTTAAGTTACATGGACTACTGATTCTGAAGGCTTTGGGAAGATAAGATTAACATGGCAGCAAATAGAAACTGAAATCTGATTGGACAAAAAAATCTAACATGCACATACACATACTGTTGGGAATGAATTGGTGGCGAAGTGGTTAGCACGGCTTCCTCACCGCATGGGGACCCCGGGCAAGGGGTCTTTCTGTGCAAAGTTTGCATATTTTTCCTACAATTGTGTGGGTTTCCTTCAGGTACTCCTTGGGTTGACTGGTGATTCTAAACTGCCCATAGGAGTGAGCGTGTGTGTTTGTGTGTGTGTGTGTGGTCCTCGGACAAGGGTGTCTGTCCAGGGTGCCTGCACCAGGATAGGCTCCAGCAGACCCCTGTGACCCCAATCTAGGGAATACGCGGGTATAGAAGATGAATGAATAATTATTAGAATTTAGGTTGGAAATGGACCCCTCTCCTCTCTCTTTACTCTCACAATCTCTCTCCATCTCTCTCTCTCTTTATATATATATATATATATAAAGACACATCTTCCCACCAATTTATTTAGACTTGGTGGATGGACTACCCAGATGAAACCCACAAAGCTTAAGATGACTCTACATGTCCAACATAGGAGAGGGACCTGACCCAATGTCTACAGGAAACAAAGTAAAATTTATATTGCTATTTATTAGACCAGTCTCCTCCTCCTCCTTCTATTTTTTTTACAAATATGAAATTTACTCTGTATTTGAAGTTCATTCATTCATCTTCTATACCACAGGGATCATCAGGAGCCTATCCCAGCACACATAGGGAGAGAGGCATGGTTACACCCTGGAGAGGTTGCCAGTCCATCACAGGGCCACATATAGATAAACAGCCACACACACTTACATTCACTCCTATGGGCCATTTGAAATCACCAATCAACCTAATGTACATGTTTTTGGACTGTGGGAGGAAACCAGAGAACCTGGAGTAAACACAAAGGGACTCCATGCCCGGGAATCTAACCTTCTTGCTGTGTGGTGAACAGCCATCGAGCTGTCGATTTCAGCTCAGTTTTTTGTGTGCTAAAGGAAGTGAGTCTATTTGAGTTTTTTTTTTTGTGGTTAGGCCAGATGTTTTGCATAAGCAGCTGTTAATAGTTTCCCTTTTTCTTATTTCCAGCTGGGCTCAAAAATTCGTTCTGCTGATTTTACTTCATTCAGGCTGTCTCTTCCTCCTGAACACCTCCGCATGGCGAAGACACTGGTTTCTGCATCCGTACTGTAACTCCATCACAGACGGTTTTGAAGTCTGAGGGTTTAATTATTTCGAGGATAAATGATGCTAAGTGAGACTTGGTACCGATCCGACATCCTCTTCATCCACTGAGATTTCAAAGCTGTCATAAGGTAAAATCCTGTAGGTAAAATAACTGCAGGAAAATATATGAAGTGCTGCGCGGCGGCGTAGTGGTTGGCACGGTCACCTCACAGCAAAAAAGTCCCGGGTGGCAATTTCCGAGCAAGGGGTCAAATCCTGTAAATGTAAATTTTACTGTGTATAATCCTGTATTAGCCAAGTAAAATCCAATCTCAAATTTGACTATCTGTATGTGTTTTTTAACTTATCACTAAAATAAATATAAAATATGATCTATATCTGTACCTCCAGAGGAGATTGGGTGTTTTGGCAGTGTGTTTGTTATGAGCTGGAGAAGTGATTTTACTCCTGGTACCACCATGGAGCACAAGAGCAGCGTTTTAACTTAATCTCTTTATCTTCTTTCTCACACGGTGTCAAAAAAAAACGAAGAGATGTTTTGCCATAAACACGTCTTATCTATTAACGTGTTAAACTGCTTACAACATTTTTTAAAAACTTGACAACAAACCTTGACCTTTAGAACAACCTGCTGGGGAAGATTACGGGACATCTACACAATTCATACTTAGCTTTTAGGGCAATAACGGTACAGCTGTGGCTGTTAAGTGGGGGTTTACACCACCAATTTTTTTTTTTTTTTTTAGATCTGGTGACACATTGTCTACATTTGCATACTGGAATCTGATTGGCCACAAGGTTTTAAAAATAGTGGCCCTTGTGTATTGTTTAAGATCAATGTTAATAAATACAAGTTTTAAAAATATTTTTCATCACATTTATTATGAAATGATGCAGTTAAAGTGTACAAAAGGGACAAATATTAATAAAGGTAGCTTATATAATTAAAATAGAAAAATAGAAGCTAAAATAATTTTATTTATTTTTTTAGAACTGGTGACACATTGTCTACATTTGCATACTGGAATCTGATTGGCTACCAGGTTTTAAAAATAGTGGCCATTTTGTATTGTTTACCATCATGTTAATAAATACAATTTTTAAAAATATTTTTTATCACATTATGAAATGATGCAGTTTAAAGTGTACAAAAGGGACAAATATCAACAAAGGTAGCTTATATAATTAAAATAGAAAAATAGAAGCTAAAATAGTTTTATTTCTTTAGTTTTTTTTCTATATCCAAGAGAAGTTTTACAAATAATTACAGCTGAAAAAAAAACCTAACAAATAATTTGGTTCCTGAGATAAATCGAGTTTATATAATGATTTGAAACGAAGTGAAAGGGAAAGAAAACGATGAAATCATATGTATTCCTACAAATGCTGCAAAGGCCAAAAATCAGCATTTTATGATGAAATATCGCATTTTAAGTGATCGATATGGAAATATGTTCTGGGCGAGACGTGAAAGCAAAGCTAAGCGACTAGATCTATAAAACCTGTTTTAAACTGTAATAAGGTGGGAAAAAACCATCATAAAGCGCCTAAAATAATCCCTAACGCTGAACACTTTTGGTTTGTATATGCGCATATCTTTCTATCTGCCCTCTTCCATCACATCAACTTTTTGAACCTGTTTCCGGTCGTCAGGCCGACATTGGGCTCAGCTATGGACATGATCCAGCTCTGTATAGAACATAATATAACCAAATATGGTTTGTGTAATGGTCACTCTACCTACTATTTAGGTATTTACATATTTATAAATATTCATAATTATTAGGTCTAAAGTGGGTGTGGCTTAACAAGTTTGTCTCAGCTGAGTTAATGAACTGCCACTGCTGGGCCCTTAAGCAAGGCTCTTGCTCAGATTTATAGGTTATACATGGAAATGTGAAAAGTTTTATGATTTTCTTTCTGACTTTCACGGCGATAGAATGCGACGGCTCAGCAGCGTATAACGAATAATTACAGAAATGTTGGGGATCTGGTGTGGTGTGTGTGTAAACAGTAATGAAAATTGTGGCAGTGTGGGGTCTTTATGCACGGTGTTCAGGGCAGTGACAGGGCTTTGGCCAATCGAACCCAGAACCAGGACTGTGTGCAGGGTCTGGTGTAGTCACACACCGTCAGGAAGCGCAGAATGCTGGGAAACTGCCTCTTCATGTGCTTGTAGACCACAGGGATCAGGCGTTTGGTCCGAGCTCCTACCATAAAGAAAAGGTAAAAAGGATAAAACATTTACCCCAGGCATCCTTATCCAGAGGTACTTATATTTTTACACACTTTTTAGCTAATTGACCAGTTAAGGGCCTTGCTAAGGGGCCCAGAATTGGTGGTTTGGTGAACAATCAGGACAAATTGATATTTTCTCTAAAACTGACCTGGACAAAGGCTGAGAGCGAATTTGGTCTGAAAGTCACACGCATCACTGTCCAGGTAATCATCAGAAATGACCACCACCATCCTCTTACACCTAAAACAACAACAAACTGGTTGTCGATAAAATCATTCGGTTTAATCGATAACGATAGAGTAAAATGAAGAAGAAAAAAAAAAATCGCTAATCGATGGTTGATGAATCAAATCCTTTACCTTTTCTCGATTAGCTCGCTAGTAATTGTCCACACACATGTTCCGGGCAGGACGTCACGGTCGAACACACACAGCTTCAGGTTGTATTCGGTCTGCTCCAGCTGCCTGATCATTTCATGGACGAACTGAAAGTCGCTTTGGCAATAACAGATAAAAGCGTCGAACATCTCGGGTGTGTGACCTGCACACAAAAACATGATGAATTTAAACCCCATTATTTCGCTATCGAGTTACTGGATGGGAGTGTTTGGCTCCCACATGAGCTAATGAAGGCCGGTGATGTTCACCTTAACCTGACGGGGCTCTCAAGCATAAATAAATGAGAACGATGATTAAATGAAAACACACACCGTCATTTACAGTGATGCCTCGATCCTGATGTCTGCTGTCCACCTCAGGTACCTGAACTGGAAGCTCCTTCTGTCTTTCTTCATAAATCCTGCAGTCTTCATCTGCACACGGAAAGAAACATGTTATTGTTATCTTCTATTCCGCTTATTCCCTCACTTAGGCATCCCAGCACAGCCAGTCCATCGGAGGGCCACACATTGACAAAAAACTACACACACACACACACACACACATCTATGGGCAATTCATACATTTATTCATTTTCTATACCCGCTTATTTACGAAAACAGGGTCACAAGAGTCTACCCAGCGCACACAGGGCGAGAGGCGGGTACACCCTGGACAGGGTGCAATGGACTGGCGACCTGTCCAGGGTGTACCCCCTGCCTTTTGCTCTATGTGTGCTGGTACAGGCTCCAACAGACCCACATGAACCAGAGTTAGGAAATAAGCGGGTATAGAAGATGAATGAATGAATGTCCTCCTGCAGAATCCACACCAGTCTGAAGAGTGTCACACCGATTCAGTTTTCGTTCCTTTTCGACCGAGACTTTTATACTGCGGTACTAATGACAGCTGGAGGGATGTAGGTTTCGGTACTTACAGTGTGATAAATAACCGCTCAGTTCTGTACTGAAAGTCAAAAGTAAAACAATACATAAATATCCGTTCTATATTGGTTATAGGACACTCATTCCTTCATTTATTCATCTTTTACACTCGCTTATTCCCTAATTCAGGGTCACAGGGGTCTGCTGAAGCCTATCCCAGCGCACCTAGAGCAAAAGGCAGGCGTACACCCTAAACAGGTAACCAGTCCATTGCAGGGCCAAATACAGACAACCACACACACACTCACTCCTATGGGCAATTAAGCGTCACCAGTAAACCTAACGTACATGTTTTTGGATTGTGGGAGGAAACCCAAGATCCCAGAGGAAACCCATGCAAGCGAGGGGGAGAACATGCAAAATCGGTCTCACAAAACACAAACACACACACACACACACACACACTTGGACAATTTACAAATGCCAATGTACACAAAGGGGATGCGTAGACAAAGCCATGGTGGGACTTGAACCTCGAATCTCATGGATGTCCCAATCAAAACTTCTATACCACGTGCTAATCAGATGACCATTGATTACATCCCGCTCAAGTAAAGGTTCCAATAAGTTTTATACATTAATTAAAGTAACCTATGAGTGGCCGTAGGTCCGAGATGACGTCCTTTCTTTCTGCCTGCTCCAGGATGGACAGCAGTCTTCCCACCGTGGCCCCAGCTCGGGTCTGCCAGTCCTCCAGCAATTTCTTCGTGGGATTTTCCATCTTCTCGTAGTTTTTAATCTCCAGGTACGTGTACTCCATTTTCTCCGCGATTTCGGTCCAGTCCGCGGCCACCGTGTTGGTGGGGTTTAAATACAGAGCCAGTTTCTTCCTCACGCTGTAGTTCAGCGCGACGGCTGGGATCCAGTCATAGTCCACGGATGAAGATGAGCTCGAAGCCATGATGGAGCCAAGTGTCAAAATGTTTCTGTTCTTTTATTATTATTTAAATTACTACGTTAATTACAGTAATAACAACAACAACCTATAAATCGCTACTTGTAACTCATTGTTATTAGACTTAATTCACTTAACGGCGCAGAAACTTTTTTTCTTTTACTAACTTTACAGGAACGAGGAAATAATATCAGATTTCGTCACCAGTCACGGTTCGCAACACAGCCAATCACACGCCGGGTTGACCCGCGTCATTTAAATACAGGAAGTTAATCTCCGCCCCTTTTTGTTTTTATGTACTTTTTGTTTAGCCCGCGTGTACCGTGTTTCGAGTCGTTTATTTGTTTTAGCATGCAGCTAGCGTTAAGTATCTGTTAAGTATACTTAAGCCTGTGACGACGTTGTTTTGTGCTCATGTAAATGTGTAGTTATCAAAAAATTAAAAAATTGTGCAAGATATTATCAACGTCAGAGATTAAGTTGCCGAACCAGGAACTTGACAGACGTGGTTCCCGGATGAAATCACAGTCTCTGATTTGTCCACGCCTGCATTGTTTTATGGGACGTGTATTTTTTTCCGTTTGGGCAGCGCAGTGGCGTGGGTTTCTCCGGTTTTCTCCCACTGACCAAAAACATCTACATTAGATTGATTGATTGATTGATTGATGAGAGAGAGAGAGAGAGAGAGAGTGAGTCTCTCTGTGTGTCTGTGTTTGGCCCTGCGATGGACTGGCGACCTTTCCGTGGTGTACACCTGACTCTCGCACTATGTACGCTGGGATAGTCTTATCGGGAATAAGCTGGTTAGAAGATGAATGTACTCTACTAGGCAGACAGGTCCCGGGTTCGATTCCCGTGCAAGGGGTCTCTCTATCCGGAGTTTCTCACTGCGCTTGCGTGGGTTTACACAGTTTCCTCCCACAGGCCAAAACGTACATTGATTGGTGACTCTAAATCGCCCATAAGAGGGAATGTGAGTGTGTGTGTGGTTGTTCGTCTATGTGTGGCCCTGTGATGGACTGGTGACCTCTTGCCCTATTTGCACTGGAATAGGCTCCAGCAGACCCCTGTGACCCCGAGTTAAGGAATAAGCGGGTATAAAAGAAAATTGTAACCAACACTTCAGATTTAGTACAAGAATAGAAACAATCAGCAACATGCAACTTCCTCTCTTCGCTTTTTCTCACAAATAGGAAGCAAAAGTAGGCTGTTACCAGCTTCCACTTCTTCTTTATAAGAGACAGACAGACAAAGAGAGAGACAGAGAGAGTGTGGAGGGAGAGAGACAAGAAATCCAGAGACGGAAAGAAAATAGATAGAGACAGGGAGAGAGGAGAAAAGAGAGTATATAGAGCGAGAGAGAAGAGGGAAAAGGAGAAGAGAATGAGGCACAGAGAGAAAAGAGAGACAGATAGACAAACACTTGGATAAAAAGGAAAAGTACAGAGAGAGGAAACAACAGAAAGACGGAGGTACAGGCAGAGAAAGAAGAAAGACATAGAAAATAAAAAGAGAGAGAGGAGACAGCGCACGTGTGTATGTCTAAGGCAGTAGTCTAAAGCAAACTCTGGGGAGGGTAGAGAGAGGGAGAGTTAAAGAAAGAGAGACAAAAAAAAGGTGATAATTCTACAAACGCTATTGACTGTTTTAGTGGCGTTTCTTACTTTGAATTCATGAATAAATTAAACCTGGAGGAAGAATGGTGGTCTTCCACTGGACTTTTTTTTTTCCAATTCATCTTCTGCTTAATAAATCACACACACCATTTATTTTTTTTAAATTTATTTAATCCAATGTACAAAATCATTTTTAGAATAAATGTTTTCAGGTTTCATCATAAAGGCAATAAAGAATTCTCATTCTCCGCCTCCTTCAAAAACCTCAAAGGTCATTTCATCATTTCCTCACAGACTAAAAACAATCCATCTCTACAAGGTTTCGCGAACGTCTATGCGAATAAAGGAAATGGAATAGAATAAAACATCAGTGGAGAAAGTGCAGTACGGTCTGTACAGTGCTGCTGAGAAGCAAACGGACGACGCCCACTTTCAGACAGACGGGTTAAGTGACAGAATTTTAACACTGTATTAAACACTAATTCAAAGCTCAAAAACAGATCCAGTCCCACCCACACACACACACACCCAAATGTATATAAGGCACAGACGTGAGCCCTGGTGATGCTGGAACTCACGACATAAGACCATCATAATGGTCACGCTTGTTATTTTTTCCAAGTGCATTTATTTAGTTAAATCTGTATACATTGCATCTGGCTAAAGTTTTCAGTCTGGAAATGTCTGTCTGTGTCACCGCCTCTCGGAATAAAAAGAACAATTTCAGATCCATCATTAAAAAAAAAAAATACTATCAATACAATACACCAGTTTACACGGATCGGTTGCCATACTACTGCCTGGAACCTGAATACGGCCCGTCTCTACATATAAACAATTTCAGAGATGAAATTTTATTTTAAAATTAATATTTTACTAATAATATATCTGTATTTCATAATAAAAGTTGCCTTTCAAACTAAAATCCCTCTTAGTTATTCAAATAGATTGATTATTTGTTTGTAACACTACATATAACATAGCGTTTCATGGTGATGAGCACGTGCCAACCAGCAAGAAAATTTACAGCTATAATGGAAAATACCATTTACATTAACAGTTTTTGGCCGACGCCTTTTTCCAGAGCGACTTACAATTATTGCTCATATTATTTTTTATACAACTGAGCATTTGGGGATTATGGGGCCTTGCTCAGTGGCACACAGTGATGGGGCTTGGTGGTGCTGGTTCAGTATCAGACCAACACCTAAACAACTAAGCTACCTTCCCCCCACTAAATGGCTAAGAAAGACAAAAGTAAAATTCCAAATGCAGGGGATTTAAGCAAAAGTACAGTATTATGATGCATAAAAATAAATACATTTACAATCCTAATAAAATCTCCGCATTAATACTGGTAGGCATTTTCCGAGACAGACCGACCCATCTGTCCTATTACAATGCACTTGGAAGAAAAAAAGATAAACTGCTGCTTATGCTGGGTACACGCCACAAGATAATCAATTAGTTTGGGGCAAAATGGATCATAGGTAACGTCCTGATTATTAGGGTGGTTCTAAAAATGATGTTCAGATTTACTTGTGTTGTTACTTCAGTAGCGCCCTAGGTAATGTATGAAGAGGAAGAGGGGGACAAGACCCAACTCAGTAATAATGAAAGACAAAGATTTTTCCATAAATTTGGAAGGTTTCGTGATTTTTTCCCCGTATTTGCAGTCGGACTTGGCTCAAAATACACTATATTGCCAAAATTGTTGGGTCACCGGGGCATCAGAAACACATGATCACATGTCAACTCGTTCCAGATTGAGGCTCCAGTCTTCTAGTAAGACTTTTCAGTCCACTGTGAAGCTTGACTGTGGGATTTCTCTTTATTCAGCTTCTACAGTATCACTGAGTGGGTCTGGGGTGCAGTTGGTGTTCGGTGGTAGTAAGATCAGGATTTTGTGCTGAACACTGGTATTTTTTCACTTAAATAATACTCCAGCATGTGATAATGGAGTTCAGGGGCTTTGTGCTCAGGGTGATCGTCATGCTGGAACAGTGTTGAAGTCTCTTAGTTCCAGAAATAATGTAATGCTTTACAAATGGATCTAAAGGTCAGGTGACCACAAACTTTTGGCAATATAATGTATGGCGAAGTGTGGCGTATGGTACCCCACACTATAGTAGCGAAACAGTAGAAATGTCATATTTGTTTTGTTTACCCAGCATTCATTTCTTCTATGAAATGTTTGGTTACCTATAAGCTCCTTACTTACAGTACATTTTTTTTTACCTTAGTAAGTCACAATTACAGCATGACTAACTCAATCAGCTCGCTTGCTTGTAAACACACTATAAAAAAACAACAATGGCGGGCGTATTTTTGTAAACAAACGTATAGCTCCTACAGGAGAAGGCACAGTTCACACCGAGCGATAAACCGGAAAACCGGTCATGTTTTTTCATTTATTCATCTTCTATACCCGCTTATTCCCGAACCCGGGATCACGGGGGTCTGATGGAGCCTTTCCCAGCGCACCTAGAGCGAAAGGCAGGGGGTACACCCT
>JAOTQW010089841.1:0-11007 GCA_026260075.1 Sisor rabdophorus | reverse complement strand
ACCCACACAAGCGCAGGGAGAACATGCAAACTCCGCACAGAAAGACCCCATGCCCGGGATCCGAACCCAGGACCTTATTGTTGTGAGGCGACCATGCTAACCACTACGCCACAGCGCCGCCCCACTAAGGAATCATGCTATATTTAATTTTCTTAGTGTTTAGTATCCCTTGTGCAATATGAAAACTACATTCTGTAACAGGGAAAGGCAAAAACTAAAAATATTTTAATAAAATTGGGTAATAAGGTAATAAATGTAATTTAATCCAACACAATGGTGTTTGTTTAAAGAATAATTTAAAGTGAAATATTACCTTTGTCACCTTTATTACCTTTGATATCAGTAGAAATACAAATGGCTCATTTAGCCTCCCTGACTCTAATGGCTGAACAGCAAGCAGAGTTTGAGGTGGAGTTTCATCCTGGGGTCACTCAGACTTTTGAGGCCACCATGCAGCTGTCTGTAAAAGACAACCTATATGAAAATACACGGATACAGCTCCTGGGAGAGGGCTACAGTGACATCATCTCTTTAGACATTATTAGCAGCAAGGTTCCTCAGGACCAGGGCAGCACAGAAGGTCAGTACAAACCTTGTGGATCAAAACTTTTTTAGGATTACAAAACAATGAAATTAAAATAAATTTACTATTTTAAAAAAGGGATTGGATTGCAATATATGTATCTATCACCTTTTGTCTCTTATATGTGCACTTTCCACAGCTAGATGTGATATTGTGCACTTTGGAGACTGTCATGTGGGCCATCTTTACCACAAAACCTTCAACATGACCAACCACAGCAACTCAAAGATTCTGCGCTTTCAGTGGCCTCAGAGTGATCCTTATTTTAATTTTTTACCTCAGATAGGTCACCTCCATGCCAGGTGTACCAAGGAGGTTATAGTAAGCTTTAGCTCAAAGCAGCCTATAGTGCTGACAGCACAGGTGATCAAGTGTAAAGTCTGCCAGATAACTTTTCAACAGTCAGAAGATCAGGTACCAGATTGGGATGACCGTCACCAGATTGTCAACTGGGTGGATGTAGAAAAGCCACTTTCACCTCAAAGAGCAGCAAAGAAAAAGGTAAGAGGTTGGTGGGAGAGCAGATGTTGTATATCTGTAATGTTAAATGTCCTCTATAAAACTGTAATGAGAATTACAGTTGTCCTAAGTTCCCTACTTGTTGTTTACTCCACCATTATGTCAAGTTTGTGACCCAGATGTAACTGCCAATGTAAATATTTTGAAAAGTTCAGGGTAATTGGTCGAGCATAATTTGCATAATCAGTCAAACCTGAACTACCTGGTATAAATAGAACGGTCGTTATTATGCTCATTGCTTTGATTTTTGAAGTCGAATCAGCAATTTCTGATGACAGCATGCAGCAGCAGTGGCAGCTTTCTTTGCAACAAAAAGGAGCAGATTACTTTTTTGGCATCCAGAAAGTGTCAAGAGGACCCTGTGTGCATCAGTGATGTCGGTAGCAGGCACCTGAGCAGGAATCATATTTCTTTTTTTTAAAGAAAAGATAGCTCCTTGACCATGTCTTTTTAGATGTGGGCGACTCATCGCGTTCAATGACCGATACAAGCGCTGCTTTGTTTGCATGGGTCCAACAACAGCATTCATTAATAGGTCAAGCACCACTTGCAAGGCACTTCCTATCAGCATGTTGCATAATAGGCACGTGGTACTCCTATCTAAAGGTACAAAGCTAGGCTGCATCTGCCCTACACACCTTGGCTATCCTGCAGGCACTGTGCAGCGGTGGCCATGACTCGAAGGACAAGTAGGAATGAATTTATGAAGAGTTTGGTCAAAAAAAAGGTTATGTTGTTGACCCTGGTCCACTGTTTTTATCATTCAGCACAGCAGAGAGAACGGACCTTCATTTATTTATTCTTTCATTCATCTTCTATACCTGCTTATTTCCAAACTTTGGGTCAAGGAAGTCTGCTGGAGCCTATTCCAGCGCACAATGGCAGAAAGGCAGGGGTACGACCCTGAACAGGTCGCCAGTCCATCTCAGAAAAAACCTTTAAAAATAACTTTTAGAGGCCAGCATTTTTGGGTGATATTTAATAGTAATAATTGTTATCTGTGGTGCTTTTTTGTTTTGTAGGTTTTAGAGACTGATGCAGAACCCATCTATTCCGAGGTGGAAAACTCATTTAGGGAACTGGAATTAAGGATAACTGCCGTGTGTGATTATGCCAAGTTTGAGTGTGATGCTCAAACAATCCATTTTAAAGATACTATGCTATATCAAACAAGAGTAATTCAGTATGTATGATTTATTCTTTTTCCTTTAATTTTCTGATTCTTGCCCCACAACATTTATTCAAATACAGATCAGAAAAAGCTAAACACTGTACAAAATCGTTTTTTTTAAATTATTTTAATAATCCTATAATATTTTATATATATATAAAATATAAATATATATGTAACTTATGTGATGTCCACAGGATGGTGTTGAAAAACATAGGCACTGTAGAGCTCAAGTACTCATGGCAAGTTATAATGGAGAACTGTGGTAAGTGAGGTAACTCTTTTCTCCAACAACAGGACTAAAACATATTTAAGCAAGTTTAACATTGGCAAATTAAATTTAATATTTAATTACTAGTAATAAAAAGCTGCTGCATTTTAAAGAACAGTTATTTGTTTAATGACTTTCAGTAATTAGGTAGTAATCTATTTATGTTCATCCATTTTTTCTGTACAGACATGACCCCTATGAAAGCAGAAAACAGTCAGACAGGATTAAGGCCAGCCAGCAATTTAAGGAGTCTCTCAACACTGCTTTTAGGAGATCCAGAGTTTCCTCCATTTACTGTAGAGCCTAATATAGGGCATATCCTGCCTGGGACCAATCAAATATTTCATGTCCGTTTCTTTCCACTAGAAATAGCCCACTATGAGGCCAGGCTACTCTGCAGGTCTGCTAATTAACTACAGTTACAAATGTTATTCATTTGTACTTTAGTTTCATTTGTTAAGTATTGTATGTTTATTGTTTGTTTAAATAAGTATTTTTTATTATTTGCTTAAAAATGTGCATATACAGTATGTTTCATTTGGTTTCATTTCAAATTTTTGAAGCCAAACTTGACAAAAAAATCCCAGCAGATTAACATTTCAACAACACAACTGTCTATCAATAACATGCAAAATGTATTTCTGAAAAAGCTAAAACGCATTTAGTGATGACAAAAAAATAGTGTAAAATTTAGTTGCATTTGCTTATTTTATTTACCTGTTTATATCTGCTTTAATTAAGGCCAACTTATATGTGTGATTGTATGCTTGCTGAAAAGCAAGAAATTGACTTTTTATGAACTGTAAAAAAAAAAAAAATACAGCCCAATACCTTGCTGTTAGTAAAGCATTCCTTATTAGCCATTAGTTGCTAGTTAAGCCATTGAAGTCTTCTGGCATTTTAACTGTATGATTACTAGATGTTTCACAATCTACACTGATTTGTTGGCAGCATTCCAAATCTAAAGGACAAGCAAGCTCCTGTAATAGCAGTAAATGGCTGCAGTATAATACCTTATTGCTATTTTCACCTGAAAGAACCTGGATACCTTAATGATGTCAGACAAAAAATTGAGGTCCCCACCTCCCAGTGGTCTATGACTAGGGGCGTTATAGATCCCAACACTAATGTTTTAGAATTTACATCCAACGGGGTTGGCCTCTCTGTCTGCAGGTGATTACTGGTTTATGTACCTTTATTCTTATAATTTCAAAGATTTGGTCATAATAATTTTAGTAAACATTACAATTCTGCAGGACGTTTTGGGTTGTAAATCCCACCAACAAGCCATACTCATTTTTGTGGAGATGTGGAGACTCTGAGATTAAAAACTTCACCTGCCTCACACCCAAAGATCTAATTCAGCCTGGCAAGAAAGTGGAGGTATAATAGTCAAAAAAACTGCATATTATATTTAGCATATACTTTTATACACAAGGTGTCAAGCTGTGTTGAATTTAGCCTGCATTTCCTTTGTTTAATTAGTATTTAAAATATCATTTTTTTTTCCAGATCTCCTTTAAATACCATGCCCAAAATCTGGATTTGGTGGAATCATTCTGGACGTTCTTAATTCCAGAGTATAAATTCTCAATGCCCTTTTTACTCATGGGCAAAGCAAAAGATCCAATGGTATACACAGATCATGCTCATCTTAATTTTGGCAGTCTGCTTATCGGTAATATTTCATTTAATACTAATTTAATTATAATGTTAGGATATAGGATATAGGATTACATAAAGTGATCAATGAGCATAACAAACTATGTTAGACGTAATAAAAACAGTTAAATACAAATTTTAACTAGCTTTTTATTTAAATATATGCACTATAGTACGTGAAGCACAGTAATAATTATAACACATTATAGTTAAGGCTACCAACTAAGTATCTTAATAAAACTATTATAGTAAAACAATAAGTACAAGGATTATAAGGAACTATATTTTTATATTTAATTTTATTTGTGAATGTGTACATATACAGGTAGTGAGGCCCATAAAATTGTCTACTTGGTGAATAGGGAAGACCAACCTTTCCATTTTGCTATCGAAGAGGCCTCCCGACATTCCGAGTCATTCAAAGACAACCTGATATTGAAGCCCATGAAGGGTACAGTGCCCCCCAGTGACAAGTAAAAAACCTCCCAGCACCATAATTGTGTGTCCAGTAAAGTAAAATTAGGAAATGCAAAAAAAGTTTATGTATGGTTACTAGCTATGTGCATGTTTCTTATTTGTCTAATCAGGTTTCCAGTGGCTATTTCCTTTACACCCATGCAGGAGGGTCTGGTAACATTTAACCTACGAATAAGGATCAACGGAAAAGTTCAACCACTCAATGTAAACATAAAAGCAGATTGCTACAATATAAATGTCTGTGTTCAATGTGAGAGTCCAGAAGGGGCCATAACTGAACTATCTGCTGCTAATTGTCATACTGTGGACTTCCAAGAGGTGAGATATAGTGTTAGCTATAAAACGAATTTCATTTAAACATTTAGCATTAATTAAATAAATTGATGCAAATTTTAAAAAGATTTTTTTTTCTACATTTTGTTGTTTGGACAGGTGGAGCTGGGTGGTAAATCCACATTTGCCTTTGTGGTTTTTAACCAAGGGAGGTTCGATGTGGATGTTCACTATGAGATAACAGGACCTAAAGAGCTGCACTGCCACCTACAGGTGGAGTGTATAGCAGCTGTGGTTCCAGTGGGCAAACAGAATTGTTGCAGCCTCAGTTTCTGCCCCCTAAAGAAGTGTGATCTCAACCATATGGGCTTTACAATTAAGGCATATTTTTGTATTTATTTTAATGAATTTATATTATTTTGTAATGTTTTGTAGTTTAAATTCATGTATTTCTGTAGGTAAAGGGTGGCCCAGTTTTCTGTTGCACTTTGCTGGGTTCTTCAACCGGCCTGGACTTGGAGTTTTCCTTTCTCAAGTACAACTTCGGAAAAACTTTTATTTACTCTGCTGACATGGTGCCTGCCTCATGTACATTGCTCATCAGAAACAAAGGGGAAAGGGAAATCATGTAAATAGCGGGGCACCTTATGCACAAACTCTAATTCATAGATTTTTGTGGCGGATACTATTATTGTAACATACCTACCTTTTTATTTTATTTGTAGTGTAAAATGTTTATTCTCCAACACTGCTTTTCTGAAATTGGGTTTCACACCTGATGTGCTGCCCCCTAGCGGCATCATGGAGGTGCCTATCACGTTCTACCCACAAGAAGCAATGTGCTACCACGAAAAGGTGGTATTTAAGATAAATGAAAGTTTCATGCAAGTGGTGGAGATAAAAGGAAAAGGAATTGAGATGAAGGTAAAAAACAGAAAATTTATGATGCATTTACAATGCCCTATATGTAATCATGCATGCTTAATTTGTGTAGATGATGTTGGATAGTATGAGGTTTGTGTTTTCTCTAGATTGATGTTGAGGATCCAAAATTAAAGACTGTGAGGCTTGGAGCTTTGCAGGTGGGCCAGAAAAGCAAGAATCTAATCCCTTTGATCAACAACAGTCTGTCTTCTTTGCCCTTCTCTCTTGTTTTCACACCCACTGCACAGATTCTGCTAAACTCTAAGGTTGGGCACATACACATTTGTATAATAATGATAACAACAACAATAATAATAAACTTGTCAGACCTACACTATATTCCTTAATTTAGTAAATATTCTACTTTTATATTGTAGACCACAGTAAGTGGTAACAATAACTTACATCCTTTAAATGTATTACACATTTTATCACAAAATTTATATGGTTTATTAGACAAATATTGATTCTGAACTGCTCCAGATAACGTTTATGGTATAGTTGTGGTTGTACTGTAAAGGTTTACAGTCTTAACTGCATTAAAAAAAAAGTTTTTCATCCTTAATAAGCGAAATGTCTGTAATAACACACTGTGTTATATTGTGTTTAAAGTACCCACTGAAGTAATTTAAATGTAATTTAATAATGGACACACATACAGAGCAAATATGCAAATGTATAATCAAGTATTCATGTTCTTAGGTCCTGTCAGTTAATCCATGTAAGGAGGTGACACTAAAGGGAGGAGGAGGAAAATGTGTGGTGGAGGTGCTCTTTAGCCCTCAGCAACGCATGGCCTCCTTTAGCGAGGTCGTGCAGCTAAAGTGTTTAGGCACAATGCGTCCCCTACTGGTTCTAAAAGGCTGCTGCCAGGGTGTAGAAGTTACACTTGACCAAAACTACTTGTCCTTTGGAGTTGTGGCCCAGCACTGCCAAGCCACACGTCGTATTATGCTGCAAAATACAGGAGATATTGGGGCAAGGTGCATACATTCTGTAAAAAAGGTTGATAAATGGGATAAATAGGAAAATAGTACTATATAACTTTTTGTATAAAAAAAATAACATTGCAGCACTTTTAAGAGCTAAACTATTATTTAGCTACTTTTAGCTATTTTTACATTTAGTTATTTTACCTCTACATATTTTTAAATTTTAGGTATTGTTGTAATTTCTAATTTCTTTGTACTATGGCAAATCAAGAATTCTAAATACTGTTTTGCATAATCTGTGTGTAATTTTTTTATCAGATTCAAGTGGGATATCAAGGCCTTTGCTCCAGATTTTAGCATTTGCCCAGTTGAAGGTTATATCTGCCCAGGATTAGAGGTGCCTTTGGTTGTGACATTTGTGCCAGAAAAAATAAATCCAGAATTGAAATATGAAAACCTTTTATGCTCTATAGAGAAGGGCAAGTCTATAAACCTTACACTTTCTGGTTCCTGTATTGCTTCTCCAGTTTCCAGCCAGGTAAATCATTGTCCGTTTGAGTGTCAGCTATTAATTGTCTTGTGTTGTTATACACTACTCAAATAAGAGAACACCTAAAAAACACAATGAAACGCCAAGTCAGTCACACTTCTGTGAAGTCAAACTGCACAATCAATTTCACATGCTGTTGTACAAATGGAAAAGACAACAGGTGAAAATTCTACAGAGCACTTCTCAGTTCCTATGCTTTCTGGCTGATGGTGGTGCTTTTACTCTAGTGGTATGTGACGGAGTCTACAACCCACATAAGTGCTTCAGGTAGTGAAGCTCATCCAGGATGGCACATCAGTACAAACTGTGCAAGAACGTTTTCTATGTCTGTCAGCGTAGTGTCCACAGCATGGAGGCGCTACCAGGAGACACGCCAGTACATTAGGAGATATGGAGCAGACCGTTAAAGGGCAACAACCCAGCAACAGGACTGCTAACTCTTCCTTTGTGCAAGGGAGAATAAGAGAAGCACTGCCACTGCCCTGCAAAATGACCTCCTTAAACAGACTCCATTAAGGTGGTATGAGGTCCTAACATCCACAATCGGGGTTGTGCTTACAGCCCAACACGGTGCATGACGTTTGGCATTTGCCAGACAAAACCAAGATTGGCAAATTCAACTTTGGCGCCTTGTGCTTTTTACAGATGAAAGCAGGTTTACACTGAGCACATGTGACAGACGCAACTCTGTCTGGAGATGCTGTGGAGAACGTTCTGCTGCCTGCAACATTCTCCAACATGACCAGTTTGGCAGTGGGTCAGTTATGGTGTGGGGTTGGACTTTTTTGTGCTTGCCAGAGGTAGTCTGACTGAAATAAGGTACCAATATGAGATCCTCAGACCTTGTGAGACCATGTGCCGGTGTGGTTGCCCGTGGGTTCTTCTAATGCAAGACAATGCTAGACCTTATGTCTTGAGTGTGTCAGCTGTTCCTGCAAGACAAAGGCATTGATCATGCTATGATGATTGATGCTATGGATTGGCCCACCTGTTTTCCAGACCTGAATCTAATTCAGCACATCTGGGACATCATGTCTTGCCACCAACGCTACATTTCAGCACAAACTGTCCAGGAGTTGGCAGATGCTTAAGTCCAGGTTTGGGAGGAGATCCCCCAGGAGACCATCCGCCTTCTCATCATGAGCATGCCCAGGCGTTATAGGGAGGTCATACAGGCATGTGGAGGCCTCACACACTACTGAGGCTCATTTTGATTTGTTTTAAGGACATTACATCCAAGTTGAATTAGCTTGTAGTATGTTTTTCTACTTTAATTTTAAGTGTTACGCCAAATCCAGATCTCCATGGGCTAATAAATTTCATTTTCATTGATATTTTTTAGCACATTCAACTATGTAAAAAAACAAAGTATTTTTTGAGCAATGTATATGCTTATGCTCTTGCTTGCCCTTTCTACAGGAGCTGAATTTCATATGTCAGGTTCGCAGTGAATGCACTCAGTCTGTGACTTTATCTAATAATACTAATCAACACTGGCACCTGAAGCCTGTGATTGAGGGTAAATTTTGGAGTGCTTCACTTTCCTTCATCATTGAGCCGCACCAGCAAAATAAAGCCTATGAGATCACCTATAAGCCCATGTTCATGACCACGAATGAAAAAAAGCACCTGGTAAAAAAACCTTTCTTTACACCAGAGAACAGTTTGTATAACTTGGGTAACCAGATAAAAAACAAAAAGCCTGACATTCTTGTTTGGCAATTTTATTAATGTTTATTAATGTTAATCATTTATAACAAACACTAAGTCTTACTTGCACAAAATAAAAAATACCTAAAAAGACCTGCCTATACCATATTGTATAAAAAAAGAGATCTGTTTTTGAAGCTTTATTCAATGCTAAGCTTAAATGTATTTTTTTGTTTTTCTTCTAGGGCTCTGTGTTCTTCTCTTTTCCTGATGGCTCAAGAATGCTGTACACCCTACAGGGCACGGCTGAACCACCTAAAGCTGTGGGCACAATCAGCCGTGAAGTACCCTGCAAGACATCCTACACAGAGATTTTACCTGTTTATAATTGGTTGCCCAAACCTCAGAGGTACTACACAGCATACCCCAACCTTATTATGTTTAATACACAAATAATATTAACTTTGGTCTAAATGAATGTTTTAAATACACTGTATTGCAAAAATTTTGTGGTCCCCTAAGCCTCACACACATGCGATTTCAATATGTTCTATATATTTCATATGTTATTCCAAATTAATTCAGATTTTTAAATTAATTAACCTCCAATCTTTAGTAGTTGGTGCGGTTGGCATTCCAGTTACTCTCAAAGGTGTAAAGATCAGGACTTTCTGCCGAACACTTAAGTTTTTTACTTAAGAATAACACACATTTTCTTAATAGAGCTCAGGGGCTTTGTGTGTATGCTGGAACAGTGTTGAATTCAGTGAAACAATAATGTGTCGCTTAATCGTGCAAAAGCATTCTGACTGTGTGCTTCCATATTTGTAGCAACAGTTTGCTCAGGAACCACATATGGATCTCATAGTCAGGTGACTACAAACTACAATATAGTGTAGTTGTACAACATTAGGCAGTTGTACAACAACAGGCAGTAAAATGCATAAATGCATAAGAACAACATAAGGTAGCAACATTATGAAGTGGAACAAAATGATATATGGTTATTAAAATTTTAAGCAAATAAAAATCAGAATAGTGTGGCGATCATTTGTATTCAGCACCCCTGCGTCAACACTTTATAGAGCCACCCTTCGTCCTTTAGAGTATTTTACTGCCAGCTTTGCACAACTAGAAATTTTTGCCCTTTTTTTTGCCAGATTGGTTGGGAAGCAGCTATAAAAAGCACTTTTTAAGTATTGCCACAGATGCTCGATAGGATTTAGATCTGGCCTTTGAGTGTGCCAGTCTAACATTTTAATATTCTTTGATCCAAACCAATTCCAATGTAGGTCTGGCCATATTTTTACAGTCATTGCTGGAAGCTGAATTTTCTTCAGTTTCAATTGTTTTGCAGCCTCCAACAGGTTTTCTTTCAGGATTGTGTATTTAGGATCCTGTATTTAGCTCTATCTGCCTTCCCATCAACTCTGACTAGCTTCCCTGTCCCTGTTGAAGAACAGCATGACCGCAACTAGCTTATAGTTATATATCTTCTGAACTGATTATTCCACCTTATAATATATAAAAATACTATAGTTTTTTATAGATGGTTTTTAGACTATTCTGCTATAGTCTATTTCAGAATTATTTCAGAATACATTTTAATGTATATTTGCATAACTCTGGTTGTGTAATTTACTTGTGTTAATGCTATGCAGATTTCATGCTATAATAGAGATGATTAAACCCGAACGTCCTGACAGAACAGTCTCACTGAATGGGCTTGATTATGTGGATGTATCTGCTTTGAGTAAACGTGACTACAAAGTCTCCTTCTTCAGCTACAAGGAATGCCAATGCAATGCCAAAGTTGTAACACACCTCACTACATTTTTAATAAATTCCACCAACTTCTTAAAAATATCAAACCAATACATATCTAAAAATAATCACAATTATACTGTATGAGTTTGAGATATTTTTTATGAGTTTATTATATTATATATATATATATATATATATATATAGATAGATAGATAGATAGATAGATAG
>JAOTQW010089801.1:0-22406 GCA_026260075.1 Sisor rabdophorus | reverse complement strand
GGGAGGAAACCGGAGTACCCGGAGGAAACCCATGCAAGCGCAGGAAGAACATGCATACTCCGCACAGAAAGACCCCCTGCCCGGGATTCGAACACAGGACCTTCTTGTTGTGAGGCGACCGTGCTAACTGCCGCGCCGCAGCAAAGTCAATTATTTATTTTGATTTTTAATTTTTTTTTTTGCCAGGCTGAAAAATGATTCGATCTGTAACATTTAGTAACCTGTTGCACCACTAGATGGTAAGGTGTTATAATAATGTAGAAAAAGAGGTTTTGATTGGGATAAAGCAGGGTAAAAATTAAATACTTAATGAATGTGTTCGTTGTCCTTGAGCTAAATGCTTTACCGTCGCTTTTAACTTTTACTCCTTTATGTTTAAGTTGATTGGATAAAAAGAACTCCTAGACATTAATGCCAGGCTTGTTTTGGTTAGGATCTTGTGACTTCCACAACATGCACTACTTTTTAATGCAGTTCTGTCATTCACAACTGACCGAGTTCTGAAAGAGACCTTCACTTTATTGTGTTCATACTGGTCTTACCGGTATGATACTGGTCATACCAGTACAGGCCTTTGCCCTGGGGAAGGGGTGGCCTAGTGGTTAAGGTTTGTACAAATGCCAGAAAGACTGGTGTTTGACCCCTAATTGCTCAGTTGTAAGTCGCTCTGGATAAGGGCGTCTGCCAAATGCTGTGGATGTTTATGTAAATGCATGTGCAGTAGATTCCAAACATGGCTGAAGATAGTTGGATATTTTCAGTAGTCAGCTGTGTTTACTGCATTGCAGTATGAATGAGACCAGCTGCAGGATTTCTCTCAAATGTTAGTATTGAGATTGTAAGTGGAATTGTAAAATCCTGTATTTTTAAGCATGTTGCATAAGCATTCTCTACACTACAACATATCACTGTCAGCCTAAACACCCTGCCCCCTTTAATCGTTGGAAAAGTCTCATGTTCTTGAGTTGTTTTACACTGGCTTGCATCTTGCTCACATCAAATCAATTTTATTCACCCATTTATTCCTCCATTTGTTTTCTTCAGACAGTTACAGGGAGTTTTAGGGCATGTGGCAACCTGGATGGGGTATCACTCCATCACAAAGCACAATCGCACACAATGGCACATCCATCTACAGAGATTGCAGTCGGCATGATGGATTTTCTTGAACTAGTGCCCAGGTGAAACCTTTTTTATGCACTAGAAGAACATCTAAACCACACACACACAGGTGAGAACCAAATCTTGAACCATACAGGTGAAAGGCAACAAAATAAAATACATTTCAAATTTTGTCATTCATGCTACATGCATGAAACGTACAACATAAAGTATAATGTTTTTCTATGCAAAGACCATCTTGGTGGGTTGGGGTCTGGGCGCAGGGTCAGCTATGATGCAGCGCACTTGGAGCAGGAAGGGATAAGAGTCTGTTAATATTTTATCGAGTTTTTACGAGGAAGCATCTTGTGCAAAATTCTTTCCTTCTGCTGCTACTTATTGTAAACTTCTTTTTTTTTGTGTGTGTGGTTTAATGTTGTGAAGATGTTTTGCATTAGATAATCAAACACATTTTGGGCATTGTGTTAGTCTTTAGCGTTTAGTGCGTAAGTAAATGCTGGTGCTACACGCTATTCGAGTTGCACAGCTAAACATGTCTAATAACACACATACTAAATTAAAGACCACAATTGTCATATTTGCATTGTAAGATTCTCACATATTAGTAAAAAGAGGAAAAAACACTACTTTTTTAATAGAATTTACTAACTTGAAAAAAACTTTTAATGAACAATAGAATTCTGGAGTTAAATGTGTTTAACAATTTATTTAAATATGAATTTTTTGTTTAGCATTACTGAATGTGTTTTGTACAGCATGCTAGCTATAGCCACACTGCTGCTGTCTCATTTGTCTCACATGTAAACATGATCGTTTCCAGATTTTATGTTTTAACATGAGTTTTATATATTTTTTTTCGAACATTAAACTCCTATTACCATCATGCAACTAACATCGAACAGCTTCATGCAAACTTGCTAAGCCGGTAAATTAGTTTCTGCTCTGAATCAGTGGTGCCTAACAACGGGCGTCTAAAACTAGATATTCTAATAAAAGTTTTAAATAATAAACACTTAACCTTAAATTTATAGCAAATGATGTTTTATCAAGGATAAACTAATGTAGCCATACACAATAAAGAATCTGATTTGTTGCAATAAGTTTTTTTTTTTTGTTTTTTTTTTACAATTTTACAAGTGGAAAGAATGTTTAACTTGGGCGATCCCGTGTTGGAGAGTATAGACTTGTACTGTTATGCTGTTCACTTTAAAGATCCTATGTGGATTTCTTTTTAAGGAAAGCCATAAATATACGTAAAGAAGAATAACAAAATGTGTGGAAAATCTACATTTCCAAGTAAGCTGTCTCAAGTAAATTACAACTTTGCAGTTGTGTAACTTTGCTCTCTGAGGCTGTACAGGAACTGAAACAGGAGTGTCTCATTTTCCAAATTTAACAGTTTGTCTTAGTCACACATACACACACACAGGGTGAGCTCAGTGGAACATTTGACCAACTTCTCATTCATTACTAGTTCCGCCTCTTGGCTCACTCAGTAACTGATTTGTGACTTGTGTGGCAGAAAACACACAGCCAGAAAAGTATTGCATGTCTGATAGAGCCAAGTATTATTATAGGCAGGAAGGACCATCGTAAGGAATAGGCGTGGTGGTTTTAGCTGGCAAATGGGGAAAAAAAGGCCAGGCGGGTCCGCGTTGGGTAGTGAATAGATAGACGTAGAGGAGAAAAATGAACCCAATGCAAGTCTTTACACACTGACCTAAATCATTAAGCCTGTAGACATCCTGTGATGTAACTGCCATTTATTTATTTAATGCACTTTTCAAACTTATGGGCACAAAGCCTATGGGTGGGCACCACCCCTAGGGGTGCACGGAGTTGATAATTAGTTATTAAAAACACTAGGGGAAGGGGTCGCCTAGTGTTTAAGGTGTTGTACTGATACCAGAAAGACCTGGGTTCAATTCCCAGCACCACCAAGCCACCACTGTGCCACTACAGTTGCTCTGTATAAGGGGGTGTGCCAAATGCTCTAAGTGTAGTTATGCAGGGTTGACTCCTTTGGCTGTCATCGTTGAGCTTTGTGCCATTCCTTCCGTATTCCGCTCTATGAATGGCCGGCCTATTAAGTGGCTTATGACTCAAACACTTTATATACCGCTCACGTTCAAAGAATCAAAGTCTACTCAAAATAAATGGTGGAAATTTGTAGAATTACTGGTTGCGGTCGCTCTGTTAACAAATCTGTTGAAAGCAACAAATACACAGGAGCAGTTCTTTGATTTCATTCCTAAAGGGGCTTAGACCTTGCTTCTGATGACTAACCGATAAGGTAACTAATAACCTTACCTAATGTTGAAAAGTTACGTTAGCTACGATGAGGATTAACTATAGTATGGACTACTAAACTAAATAAAAACAACTAAATATTTGAAATTGGGTTCCTATTTGCTAAATTCTTATATTTTGTCTACTAGCCATGTGCTCTGCTCCGTGTGTAAATGGCTAATTTAAGCAAATGAACACACATGCATTATTAAATTCTAATTTTGTCCCTAGGAGGTTGGGTTCAAAGTGCAGGTTTAGCAATGATACACTGCCCCTGGAGCAGAAGGGGTAAAGAGTCTTGCTTGAGATCCCAGGTGAATCAGGTCTTCCTTGGCAGTGGTCTTCCAATAAACAGCTTAACCGTTTGATCCACCAATATTGCTCTGGCAAAAGCTGGCATACAAGATAAAGGCATGTAAAGACCCTATATGTCCAATTCCTGTGTGAATGTGCGAAATGATGATTGTATCTTGAAGCTCTTCGCAGCACAAACGGTGTTTGGATCATTTGACTTTAAGCGCCGGACATAACTGAGCTGTGGGTGATTTTAAATGTGGAAGTGTGTGTTGTGTTGATGATTAATGAATTAAAACACATTATTTTGTTGTTAACTTTGCTTCACGCATTGCTTCACCATTAGTGTGTGGGTGGCTTATACAAAAAAACATCTTAACCTTAAACAGTTCACTTTGTGTTTGTCTTCTCCCAAAGGCTATTCGTGTGTAGCTAGAAGTCTGTATAATTTAAATATTAGATATAAACCCGACACAAAATACACTGTGCTTATTTAGCCAGCAGCTAAGCAGGCTTTTTGCATGAAATGTCATTTGCTGCCAACGTTAATCTGATTTGAAGAATAAATTCTTTAATAAATCTCTTTTGATCTTATACTTTGGAGGAGAGGCTGAAAAACTGAATTATTAAACGGATAACAGGGGAAGATTTTATTTCAGGAAACAAAACAGGCCCTTTTATGGTAAATAAAATTGCTGGGCTGTGTTTACTTAATTTGGCAAAGACTCCAAATTCCTGTGAATGAGATGTCACGTGTTAGACCACTTTACACTGTAAAAACGAATAAGCTTGTAAATATCTTTCATAATCAATTACTACCTCGTGTTTAAATATTATAATAAACCAAATGTAAGATCAGGACCTTTTTATTACAATTATAGATGGAAATCTTTAGGCACTTTTCATCCTCTGACTGAAACATGGATATGTCATTATTATTAAGAACACTAACACAGCAAGGACACATTGCACTTCGGCTCAAGCACCTAAAATGGCTTGTGAAACCCTGTTATCCTCAACAGAGAATGGGCACAAATACTTAGCAATAAACCTGCCCCTTAGCGAGTAATTCATCCATTCATTCCTCTGCTTTACCTGCTTCCCTAACTCTGGGTCACAAGCTGGAGCCTATCCCAGAGCACCCAGAGTAAAAGGCTGGGGTACACCCTGGACAGGTCGACCAGTCCATCGCAGGGCCACACATAGACAAACAACCACTCACACTCGCTCCTATGGGCAATTTATTATCACCAATCAACCTAATGTACATGTTTTTAGACTTGGTAACTTTTTAGTTTGTGCACAGGGGTGAGAGACAGAATAAGACAATGCATGTCTGTATCTAATAAACCAGTTCAGTTGGACAGTGGACAGTGGCAATTCAGGTTACACTCATCATTTTTCTGCTTCAAGTACTTGCACTCTCAGACCCACACTGTTGCCATTTTAATTCAATTCAGGACTTGTTTGAGAACGAATCCCAATGTAGTGCTGAATTAAAACTTTTTCTACACCCAATTGCAATTATAAAATAATTGTACACATATTGTTTTACTACTTGTAATCTTTACTGCCAATAGACCAAATGTAAACATATTTAAAAAAGAACAAAATATGGCTAGAAATATATATAGAAAATTAGAATATGTTTGCAGTGTAATGAAATCCTGGATTGCCCTGATCAAGAAAAGCTTTTATTGTTTATACCAGAAATTGTCTATTCATCCATCAATGCCCAGTTTCTACGCTTGCATTTATGAAAGGCTATACAAAGCTGCACTGAGAGTTTTCTTTAATGCTTTGATGGTTTGTTACTTTGTCAGACTGGAATAAAAGTGGACTTACAATGCATGAATAAAAATAGTTTATCTACTATGAATAGACTTACCGTAGAGACATTTATTGGTCATGGTGTATAAAACAACAAACCAACGTCTACAGACATGTTTTCTTTGGAATGTTCACAGAGTTTCCAGAGTCACCCATGGGCACAAGGAGCTCCTAAAAACACGCAATTGCTGGTCTCGTTTGACTTTTACCTATATTTGTCCCTGTGGAACCTTTGGCTTGGGGCTTATTAGAAATTATCATAGTAGAACAAAAAATCTTTACCAATATGATGATAACAAGGCTATTTGAGGGCAGTGCTGTGGCCTCATTACTGTGTTTCCTAATTAGGAGGAGTGTATTTTTAGGCCTGTGGTACAGGCTTAAGAAGGACAGTGGAATGAAGAGAATTTTTTATGCAGAGTAATCTGCCAAAAGAGTATGTTGCATTTCACAATATCCAGAGAGTTCAAAAACTTTAGGCACCTCAAGAACGTAGACTTTTGATAGTGACATACATGTTGATACATGCACAGTGTTATGCTTACTGGAGGCTCGCATAGCCAGAATTATAAACTGATGGAAGTCTCCATGAGTCCATGCTTTTGCAGGAAAAGAGGGCTTCACAAACATTATAAAGCAACAAAAAGCAACAAATTACAAGTTTGTGCATAGAAAAATAGACCAAGTCAATACCATAAACTTTACAGAGCATAAAGTAGAATCTTTTTTAACATGTTTACATCTCTGGCATTTGGCAGACACCCTTATTCAGAGCAACTTGCATCTTTCATACAACTGACAACTGTTATAGGTTAAGGGACTTGCTTAGGCGCCCAGCAGTGACAACTTTATACATTAACCACTGTGCCACCACTTCCACCAATTATTGTCACAGTCAACACAACACAACTTTGTTATTCAATAAAGCATTCTAGTAGCTTTGTTTCCAGGTTGACGGATAAAAACACACCAGAAATTTAATGGAATTACAACTAATCAGAGTCATCACTAGTACAACAAGAGGGTGCAAAAAGGTGTGGTGGTGGAGTGGTTAGCAGGGTCGCCTCAAAGCAAGAAGGTCCCGGGTTTGGTTCCAGAGCAAGGGAATTTTGCAATGGGTTTGCATGTACTTGTGAAGGTTTACTCTGAGCATTCTTCCCACATCCCAAAAATATGTACATTAAGTTAATTGGTGACTCTAAATTACCCATAAGAGTAATTGTGAGATGGATTGACCACCTATCCAGGGTGTACACCTAAATGAATTGTCCTTTTCAGGTTACCTTTTTTTTCCCCCATTGTCCTTAAACTAGAGCTGAAGTTAAAATTTCTGGGTAAATAATAGACCAAAAAAACAGATAACACATGTCCTCTCTGTCCCTGTGACACAGACTATTTCCAGGCCTAATCTAAAGCAGGCTAACCAGAACGAATGTTGCTATAAATGCAGCCTCAGAGTACCACAGTGAAGAGGAATGATCTTAAACCATCTGTGTGGTCAGGTTCCCATTACATACATGGACTTGGCAGTATAATTTATGGCTTTTGTTAATTTTGCAGGGTTAGAGCTTTGGCTGAATTGATAGGGATGAAATGGGGGAGATAGAGAGAGCAAGATGGAACTGGAAAAGAATCCAGGAATCAAACCCGGGACTCCGGAGCTCAGCTACATGCGCATGTGCGCCGGCCTAAGCAGTAAATTTTAAAGCACACATCTAGATGGCTATGATGTTAAACAGAGACACAGACACACAATTGTGATACTATTTTATAGATAATGATTTTTATAGGACCAGGCAAATGTGACCCAAAAAATGTTCTGGTAACCCATGTGATATAAAAAACTTCTATCTTAAATATATTTAGAAATAAACCATTTCAAATATTTCAGGCAAATGTCCATACGTTCATTGTAAAGACGTATGCTTTTACCACCACAGAAACACATGTTAAATAAACACATGTGCTTAACACACACACACACACACACACACACACACACACACACACAAGGCTTTTGTTTCTGTTAATTCTAATAACACTCATGTGGTTGCTTATGTACTGCAAAAGGGGTTCACTGCTGTGTGAAGTGCGTAACCTCCTGTGGCGGAGGTTAAGGACAATTCTAATGCATTTTGGAGCCCAAATTTGCTAGCTGTGCTGATAGTATTCGTCCTTTTGTGTTTTTCCCCTCTTCTACATGCCTTGTAAGTCTTTTAAGGTTATAACACTTCCATGTAAGCAAGTTCAGTTTCCAAAAGTCAGTTTTAAGTTTGTGCTGAAAGAGAGGCCAAATCAATAGTTGAATTATTTAAGCTATCAACAGGCGGCATAGTAGCACAGAGACATGGTAGCACAGTGGTTTTTATGTGTTGGATTGATAGTTGAAAGATCTGAGTTTGATTTCCAGCACCACTATTTTGCCACTGCTGGGTCCCTAAGCAAAAACCTTAACACCCAATTGCTCATTTGTATAAAAGAGGATATTCTGGATAAGAACGTCTGCCAAATGCTGTAAATGATTTATGATTTATAGACTGCTTTCCAAGCACAACATTCTTGATGCACAAAAGACTGCCATTGCTCCGGTAGCTATTGATCTTGGTATATTGTTGACTGGATGTTTAGTAGATGGAACTTAAATAATATTCCAGTCCTGTTTGTTTTAAGTATTTTGATAAAAACAATATATCACTTTTTCACTTTGGCAGGCTATCCATCACTCCTGAATTGCCACTGTCCATTGTAGAAAGGTTATAATTCTTTTTTGAAGATTTTTGAATCTTCTTGTGCTTATGTCTCTCTCCCTTTCTTTGATCAGATGTCACATTTATTGTCTGTCAGAATTTTTTTTATTCTAATTGAAGCACATAGAATTCCGCTATAGTGGTCATTTTCGTTAACTTCATTGAACTTATTTGTAGAACTCAGGGCGATTTCCGTCCATTTCTCTCTGGACCTTTGTGTATGAAAATCTCAAAAGAGTTTGCAATATCTCATTGCCACACCTTGCCTGACCTCAAACTACACTTGCAAACAAATAGATAACTTTTATTGATCTATCTATATTATACTTTTTAAAAAAAGCCCCAAAAATGTCCTGTTTACAAAAACCACAAACAGTTTAATAACAGACCAGTCCGGACAGGCCAGTCATTTCTATTTAACGCTTTAGAGGTTTCACTCGATTGTACAAAGGCATGCGCTGACCTGCAAGAAAATAAAGTACTGCATTATCTTTGAGTATTTTTATTTAATAGCCTGTCTTGTTTAAAAGCTTCTATTTACCTTCCACTGACAAGCTGTATCCTTCACACCTTTAAAAACATTTTGACTAGCTTCAGTACTTGTAACACTTGTTTACTCTGGCAAATGCATTAGAACAGTTTGCACATTTAGGGTAAAATAATCTCCTGTTTAATTTCAAGAAAATATATGCGTGCGTGTGTGTGTGTCTGTGTGTGCTGCCCTACCACACACTATATAGCTTAATAATTAGCACTGTTGGTTTACAGCAAGGTCTTTGAGTTAAGTTTGCATTTTCTCCTACTGCTTTTGTAGGTTTACACTGTGTACTCTTGTTTCCTTAAACTGCATTTTGTCTGATTGGTGATTGTGGGTCGCCTATAAAAGTGAGTGGGAGTGTCTAACCCTGTAATAGACTGGTATCCTGTCCAGGTTGTTCCCTTTCCGAGTGTACCCTGCCCAAAAAGCTGGGATAGACTCCAGTAATTAAAAAATTAATAAATAAAGGAAGAAATGTAATGTCACCTGCTAATCTGACCCCATTTATTTGGAACAGTTAACTGTAATGATGGTAGGAACCACGGATGGGCCAAGTTAGCTATTAAAAACACGACTGCAATGTTAAGGCAAACATTTTTAACAATCCATGTAGCCAAACATTTGAAACACTGATAAGATTTTAAAAGTCACTGTAAATAGTTAATAGTTAGTTAAATAGTCTGATCTTACTAATACTGTTGTAGCTGTATAAAGAAATCTCCCATTGCTTCAAATTGTAGCTAAAAGTCTTAATCAAATAGCAAAATGGGAATAAATCTTAAATAAGATGTTTTAAATCTCATGTGTTGACATGTTCATGTAACCACAAACTACAATATTGTGTAGAGCTGTTTTTTATTTAGATCAGTATTTTGGGTGACATTCTGGTGAATAGGTTTAATTCTCAGCCTAGATAAAGTTGCACACATTCTTTGCATGTAGGACTAGTTAAGTTTTCTCAGGGTTCATGCCATCATTTATATCTTCTAAGGCATGTTGTTGGGTAAATTAAGTGTGTGTGTGTGTGTGTCAGTAGACACACACCTGTAATAGATTGTTTAGATGGACCATTTTTCAGAAGAGCCTTTTTCGTTTGGCTAAGCTACACGTTTACTTCATTCATTTATTTATCTTTTATACCCGCTTATTCACGAACTCTGGGTCACAGGGGTCTGCTGTAGCCTATCCCAGTGCACATATGGCGAGAGGTAGGGGTACACCCTGGACAGGTCAATCCATCGCAGGGTCACACACACTCACATTAACTTTATGAGCAATTTAGAGTCATGTTACATATGTACATGTTTTTGGACTGTGAGAGGAAACCGGAGTATCCAGAGGAAACCCACACAAGCGCAGGGAGAACATGCAAACTTCGCACAGAAAGACACCAAGCCAGAGATTCAAACCCAGGACCTTCTTGTTGTTAGGTGACCGTGCTAACCACTACACCACCGTGCATCCCCACGTTTACTTCGGTATAATTTAATCAATATGATCAGATTGAAATCATAAATTGATGAGGGGAAAAAATGGCTGGGCCTTGGCTTTCCAAGTCAAATTAGGCCACAACTTGATATCACTTGCAAATTGAAGTGGTAATTACTAGTTCAGACCAGTAGACTCCTGTATACGCCACGAAATTCCTAATAAACCTTCTGCCCGTGATTGTTAAATAGCACAGATTCGGGAGTTTTTGTCCTATGTTATCTCTTCTACAATGTAAAGTGAATGTACAAGCTTGTTTAACGATGTAAATTTGAATTTTCTGTCTTATCAAACACACCTGCTCCCCATTCATACCTAAAACCTTGGGGGTGTACTCTCTTTTGTACCTGTGATTTTAGACATCAATGTGTGTGTGTGTGTTTTACACTATTACACAAGCTGTACATTTACTACTTTTATAGCAAAGTTTTATTTCTTTGGTGTCTTGTAATGTAAGGGGTGCACTTACTTCTGTTATATACTGTAATAATTGAGGACAGCCAGTGACTCTGCTGTTCTGATGATTACACACTACTGCTGCTGGAGTTCTAAATGTACACAGACTATGTAACATGTGTTATAACACATTATCTAAACACACCAAAATCCACACATATAGTCCACACATATAGTTTGGTGTATTTTATGTACAAAAGAAATACTGTAACCAACTTGTGCTCATAACCTATAATTATTGGCAATCAATTTCTGATGTCCTCTTAAACACTTGTTTTTGTTAAATAATTAGCCGATAAAATGTACAATGTAAAAAAACCTGCCAACCTGATCCCGAATGTTCTACCCCAGCTCAAGCCAGTTTTTACCAGCACACGCATTTTTAAACCTCCCAAGAATCTGGCAACCTTGATTGATGACGTATCCTGTCTGCATAAAGTGGGTGCACAGTATGCAAATAAATATACTATTTTGACATAGGGACTTACTATCAGATTCATATGCTTTGTAAATTATTGCATTACATTATTTCTTTACTGTTTCAGCATGACAATGAACCTAAGTTCTATTATCACATGGTGTGTTATTATTAGAGTGAAGAAAAGCACAAACAAAGTCCTGATGTTACCACCACTGGGGATGGGATGAATTGGAATACAGACTACACTCTGATCTCACTAATACTGTCAGAGCTGAATGAAGAGATATCTCGCATTCAAGCTCACTAAAGAGTGAAGCTTAATAGCAAAATGGAAATAAATCTGGCATAAAATGTTTGTAATTCCATGTGTTTGTTATGGTCAGGTGACCACACACTTGCCATATTGTGTATGTTGACAGGCAGGTAGAAAAGGCCATTCCACCATTTGTCCAAAAAAAATATATAGCAGTAAATACTATTTTGTGCATTGTACAGTTGTAGAGAATGTTTAAAACCAGTTTTCTGATTGGCATCCGACGTAAAAGGAGGTTTTTTTGTTCAGACTGGTTTCTTAACAGGTTTTTCTATTGTTCCCCTTTTTTTCCAACAGTTTTGTTTCTTAACTGTTGCATTTGCCTTGCAAATTTAAAACTAATGTTGTTGTTTTTTTCAATCAATATCTACTGTTGATAAAACAGTATTCATACAAGAAAAAGCGTAGCTAAATTTACGTCATGTATTTATAACACAGAAGCTGGTTTTTGGGTTTGGATCTTGATTTATTTTCCATAACAGCAACGTATTTCTTATGGTAACATTGTTATTGTTTTAAGGTTTATTCTTAAACCCAAAGACTTAAATGGAAGTGGGTATCTGAACTCAAAGTTTCGAGACATGGCAACAGATGGCAGTACTCTGTTGGCATGCCTTAAAACATTTTTATACCCTATTGTATAGCATTGTAAGTTAATTCATTCATTAATTTACCCGCTTAATACCCGAACTTGTGAACTATGTGCGGGAGCCTATCCCAACGCACGTAGAGCGATGGACAGGGGTTCACCCAGTATACCCAGGGGTACACCTAGATAGGCTCCCACTCTATCGCAGTGCAACACGTAGACAAACCACCATACCCGCTTACACTCCTCACGCCTATTGTCTATTTAGAATCACCAGTTAGCCTAATGTACATGTTTTTGGACTGTGGGAGGAAACTGGAGTAAACCCACCCAAGCGCGGTGAGAACAGGAAAACCCCTTGCCCTGAAATCAAACCCTTGGACCTTCTTGCTGCGAGGCCATTTGAACTGCTTACAATAAATACACACACATACGGAATAAAATTCTACCCGATGAATGAGTGTTACTAATGTGCGCTTGGTGTTAAAAAAACAAAAAGAGTAACATCTGCACTGTTGTTGAGAACAACTATTATTATAATTATAGTATTATTATACTCCCAAAATTATTATTATTAATACTCTTTATTTACTTTATATTTTTCCAAATGACTGAATTTAAGTTTCTTTATATATGTTTATTGATTCGTCTGTGTAAATCCACATGTAAACCTACTATACTTGACAAAAATGTGATGATTATTTTTAATTTTCAATTATAATTCTGCACAGTACAGCACTGTTTCCCACAAAATGTCCCACAATATATCCTGCCACTCATGTAAAACACATGAAAGTCACTCTACTTCCTGAACAACAGTGCACAACAGAGTACGAGTTGTGTTTACATTCATGGAATTGTACCAACATTTTTGTAAATCCTGATCTTACACCACCCCCTACAGGTCACATGACAGCTAATCTGTATGATAGCTTAACAGTTCCTAATTCTTTAAATAAACTGGGCTTTGTTTTAGACCAAGCAGAATAGTGATCGCCTCGATGAAAAAATCGAGGCAATGTATTAGAGAAAATAGATTGATTTGTGTTAAGAAGGCACTTGGTAATAGTGGATCCAAGGCTATCTTATAAATAGTACAAAACCCTTTTAAGCAAGCAGAACACTGTAAATTAAAGTAGTCCATTACTTGACATTTTATGTGAAATAATCTGTTGTTTTTTCAATCCTCTATGGCAAATATTCAGATTTCTAGATGTGATAAAGGTTTGTTTCATCTATTAGGCGGGCAGTTATGCATGACAATGAGCACTATGATGATATCTAGGAAATGTTTAATCAATGCAAAGCTGTGAATAGTCTGAGGATCTGGATGAAGTATAAAAAGCCTCATCTAAATGAATGCTCAAGTTACTTTTCAGCTGTCACAAGTTCGTCCAAGCTAGTTGAATATATTATAGCCCTACTTTTTGGTTATGGTAATATGCCGTTTGTTTATTTGTTTTTGTTTTTTCAATATTCTAAAGCATCACTATAATCCAATGATGCCAAATATATAGCAGGGATACGGGTCAGGATTGTACATTAAAAAAAAACCTCACTGGTTAACAGTTCGGACTTTATTTCCATATACTTTTTGTCTTCTTATGATTGTCAAGGATTATAATGTTGATGGTTGGTTAACATGCTCAACCTCAAGATTCCTGGATATAGAATCATACTTGGGCTAAAAGACAGATTATGATTTGATTTTCTGTTGCTTTGTCTCTTCTGCAACGAGACCTGGGAGCATTTTGGTTTATAGAGTGTACCTTCAACTGGTTCTGATTTAGCATGTTTTCTTTCTTTTTTTTTTCACCAGGCAGAGGCGAGACTGGCAGCCAAGCGGGCAGCCCGTGCAGAAGCTCGAGAGATCCGCTTAAAGGAACTGGAAAGGCAGCAAAAAGAGGTAAGACTGTTGTGACTATATATACTATCTACGAAAAACACAAAAAAACTGTCATCAGCTTCCAGTGACAAAATTGGGCTTTAACTGTGTCATTGGGGGTTTTTTTGTTCAAAACCCTCTTTTTCTAGAACAATTTTTGGATCCCACAATATTCAAACTTTAAAACAAAGTTGGCCGAGACAAAGGTGTTAAAATTAGTGGTAAAAGTATTTTTTTTATTTATATAAAGTAAAATTTGGCCCCCGATGAAGGTGTTAAAATTAGTAACAAAAGTAATTTTTTTGTATTTCTTTTTTATTTTATTTATACATTGATTTATTTAATTTCACTGACATACTTACCAGTCACGCCTCTCATTAAGCCCATCAAAAAAAAATCGCAAAGTAGATTAGTAGATTGTGTTGCTGTAGAGAGTGAGCGCGAACTTTACCCAGTTAGCATTAAATACGTGAACAAGGAACTCTTTGTACGCCGTGTCATTTATCAGAGATTAAGGGGAGTTTTTTTCAGCCCTATCTGCATATGTGCACCAGGTAAGTGGAAGACTTTACACTGTGCTGTATATCTCCTCTGTTGGGTCTGGAGAAAATAAAACTTTAACTCGGCTACAGGTCAATATCCAGCTGATGCTGTTAGATAATAAGCAGATTTTTTAAACCAGTTAACTATCGAGAGACAAACTGTAATAGATAGATAGATGGATAGATTGATTGATTTTCATAAAATCATTTATGGGAGCCTGAATACAACAATTTTACAGGTTGCAATTTTACAATGCAACTAGTCTAGCTCTTTAACCACAGAGGTACAACTTGCACCTCCTTTAAATTGCCTATATTGTGTGTGTTGGACAATAATAAAATGCTCTGATCTGTTTTTATGATAAACAAGTTTTTAAACTCAACTTAAAGTAAAACATACATTTCTTAAAACAAACATACATAACAGAGTTTTCTAAAATGTCTTGCATTTTTCTAAAGTATTCAATTTAAGAATTCCGCATAGATTAAAGATTACATTTACAGCATTTGGCAGACATTCTTATCCAGAGCGACTTGCATTTATCTCCTTTATACAACTAAGCAATTGGGTGTTACACGTCTTGCTTATATCCCACACTTAAACCAGTGAGCGTCAATCACGTCCACCTGAATATGTTTTTCTCTTTTACAAGAACTGCTGAAATGTGTTTGTTCTCCCAGCTTCATACTGGCATGGAAAGATGTTGGCATGATATCAAAAAGCAATAAACTAAATTCATGACTTTTTGAATCTGAAGAAATTATTGCCATCTTCATTTCCTTTATTTCACTTTGTTTATTGGGTATGAATGTTGGTACTCTTATCTAACTGTTTAAGAGCAAATAATTAATTTTGAAAGTGTGTGTGTGTGTGAGAGAGAGAGCGAGAGAATTGTTTTGTTTGTGTCAAATGACCAACTTCTTTTCCAAGCTTCATGATGAACAAGTGTTAATAGGTTTATAGCAGCAAAAGCCTTATCAATGGCTTATTTATAAGGGATAAATTATACAATTACACTACCCCACTGGCTTTCTTATTTCTCAGCGGCTCACTTTTGTCTTTGGTTACTCGCACACATCGCCTTTTTTCCCTCTCTCTCTCTCTGTTTCTGATTCTGCTTTCTGGCTTTCTTTTTAGATTTACCAAGCTCAAAGGGTGAGTTTTCTTCTCCACTTCGCTGTTTCCTGTCCTTGTCTTGCAAACGTTTACTGTATGATGAATTGCCTGTAGATTTGAAATGATAAGAATTAATTTTCCTCCAGGATTTAATTTTATGTGGAAATTCATGTAAATTCAATTATTTGCCAATTTTCTGTAAATTGGGCCAAGCCGTGGTGTGATATCATGTCTGTGTCATTTTATCCAAAAGTCAATACGCATTTATTTTTGTACAACTATTGCAGAAACTCATTATAATGAATTTTAAGTAAATTTAAAGTAAAATTGATGTAGTTTGGCCCCCAAAATTTACCCTTTACCCTTTTAATATCGATTGCAAAATAAACAAAAGCCAGTTTGAACAATATTGCATACAAGATCATGCAGTAAAGAGCATTCACTTTCCAAAGCTGTTTTTTTTTGTATGATAATTCCACACCTGATGATTCACCTTTCTCTATCTTCTTTCTTATTCTCTTCATTTTCTTTCTTTTTCCTGTGTGTAACAGAAATATTATGGGCTCGACAGCAAATGGGGTCATATTGAGCAGTGGATGGTATGGCATTTAAAAAGCGTCATGCAGCATGGTCATTTAGTCGCAGCAGATTCAGAAATAACAATATAAAAAAACTCAGCATGACTAAAATCATACTTTATATATATTGCATGTGTTTGTGTTTAATACCTTTAACTAATACAAATAATAGATTTTACAATATGCTACATTGTCGCCAAGGTTTTTCAATAACAGTTAGCAATAACATTAGGTCAAGAGAAGTTTAGCAAAAAGTGTCATTTGGTGCATTGATGACCAATTAAAGTAAGACTGTGGTCAAAAATTGCCTACTGCCTTTGTCCCATAAAATGCTGCAGATATACAATGAGCAGGCATAGCATTATGACCACTGACAGGTGATGTAAGTAACACTGGTTATCTCCTTATCATTGCACCTGTTAGTGGAAGCGATATATTAGGCAGCAAGTAAACATTTTGTCCCAAAAGTTGATGCGTTCAGGATTGGGTTAAAACATTCCTAAAAGTACTCCTGGGACATTCCTGGTCTGCGGTGATCAGTAACTGTAAAACGTGGTCCATGGATGGAACCGTGGTGGATCAGTGATAACTTTAGTAATTTGCATTTCTGCTATTTGGCAAATACCATTAGCTAAGTGATTTACATTTATTTTATATATTGAGAAATGAATGGTCTTACTAAAGGACCCAGCAGTGCCAGCTGGGTGATGCTGAGAATAAAAGTTGTGAGCAGCAGTCCAACAATTTAACCACTGAGTTGCATTGATGTATTTGGAAATAAAGGCTGACCTGTGTGGTTTGATCATAATATAATCACATGGTTAGTACTAAAATTAATGCTGGTTCTGATAGAAAGGTGTCAGAAGACACAGTGCATTGCAGTTTAATGTATATGGGAATGCATAGCCACAGACCACTAACGATACTGACCCCTGTCCACCACCAAAAGCAACAACAATAATCAGAAAAGGAAAAGCAATGAAAGAAGTTGCCCTAGCCTGATGAATAATATTTTCTTTGACACCAGGCGGCCATATAGGAAGAACTACATTTGGTAAAGGCAGTCTGATTGATTTGGACACCTACCATCCAACTTGTTTTATTGCAGACCATGTATATCCTAATATGGAAGCAAGTATTTCTTAAGTATTTCTTTAGCAGTTGATACCTACCTTCCATCTTGCAACCCACAGAACTCAAAAGATCTGCTGCTAAAGATCTGCTTTAGTGCTATTTACCACAGCACACCTTTAAGAGGTCTTGAACAGGTTGGGCTGCTTTGTAGCAAAATATGAGACACAATATTAGGCAGGTGGTCATAATGTTATGCCTGATCTGTACACTATATACACAAGTGTATACAAGTCTGTTTTTAATGTATAGCAAGTTTGTTGTAAAGTAAATTGCTGTATGCTATACACACTGAGAAATGTTCTTACCATTGGCATTCATGAAGGGATTTTCTACAAATAAGCAGTTAAGAGTCTTCCTCAACGGGTCCAGCAATCATGGCATGGTTAAGCATGGGACTCTCCAAACAATCAGTAGTCCAACCACTGGACTGGAACGACAGTTAATAGTTTAAAAACTAAAGACTTGCAGTGATAAAATTTGGCCTACAGTATGTGTGAATGTAGCATAACATGGTACAGCTGTTGTAATTGTAAGCATGTTTCACATATGGTATATAACAGATCAAGTGTCTCGGCATTCCCAGCACGGTCACTGTGTGACATGATTTTGAAATTCGTTCAACATTTTCTTTTGACCTACAACTTTCCTGTTGCTTTGTCTTGTTTCCAACTGCACTTTTACTTCAGGAGGACAGTGAGCGGTATTCACGCCATTCACGGAGACATGCGTCGGTCTGTACCTCTCTGCTTTGCTATCCTCTGCTTTGCGTTCATCTGCTGCTATAAGCAAAAATGCAGTAAAATCTTGTTCCTTATATACGCTAACAAAGTAGTCATATAAGAATAGAGTTAAGGTATAATCGTGTAATATGTCTTTCATACATGTTTTGTCCATACAAGTTGTGGGATACAATATAAGCTGGTAGAACTACACTACCATGTTTAGTTTCCTGAAAACAGCATCCAATTATCAAATTGGTTTTAATCCTCTTCTACCAACACAAATTTGGGGTAAATAAAATTATAATTAGTTTATTAAGGAGCTTAAAGAAATAAAGGGAACACTTTTAAACAACACAATGTAACTTCAAGTCAGTTAAACCAGAAATCAAACTGCCTAGTTAGGAAGCAACACTGATTGACAATCATTTTTATAGACAGCAGTTAAAAATTATAGGCAATTAGCAAGACACCCCCAGGAGTGGTTCTGCAGGCCATTTCTCAGTATCTATGCTTTCTGGCTGATGTTTTGGTCACTTTTGAATGCTGCCGGTGCTTTTACTCTAGTGGTAGCATAAGACAACAATTATTTATGATGTCAGATCAATGCGAGGCAAGAATATTTGCTGTGTCCATTAGCGTAGTGTCCAGAGCATGGAGGCGCTACCAGAAGATAGGCTAGTACATCAGGAGACGTGGAGGAGGTTGTAGGTGGGCAACAATCCAGTGGCAGTACCACTACCTCTACCTTTGTGCAAAGAGGCACCCGAATCCTTTAAGGACTCAAAATCCAAACCTCTATGGGTTAATAAATTAGATTTTCATTGATAATTTTATATTTTTTTCTTTTATTGTCAGCATATTCAACTATGTAAAATATTTATTAAGAATATTTTATTTATTCAGATCTAGGATGTGTTTTAGTGTTCCCTTTATTTTTTTGAGCAGTTTTAACTCGCTGATCCTTGGTCAGACATTCTCTTTTTTCTTTTATTATTTCCTTTTTTTAATGGAAATGCAGCATGACGTTATAGTATTCTGTCATTCAACTGTTGGATATATGCATTCTTTTTTTTTTAACATTGTAGGAGTTTGCAAGTGCAAGCAGGTGGGTCTCGGAGGGAAATCTTGTTTTAATGTCCTTGCGTATGAAGCCAGAGACATGGAAAATGTTTAGTGCTGCTGGTTCATAAAGCCGAAATTTCACATACTTTGTTATTAAAGAATCAATTTTTTTCCCTTTTTCCCCACAGATCTCAGATGACGAGGAGCGAATGTCTGTCGGAAGTCGGGGCAGTTTGAGGGTTAGTATGATTAAAAGAGATTCACATTTTATGGCAACAATCATGTTAGTAGTCAATTATTCATTCATTCATTCAGAAGTAGAACTAGGAGAACTTACTCAGAACCTTCTGGGAGCACCGGCAGCCTGCAGTCACCCAGACTACAGAATAGCCAAATATTTTTCATTTCAGTTTTCCAAGCCACATGCACATCTGTCCTACACACTCCATTCTTTTTGCTGGTTCAGCATATTGTTTTTCCCCCAATGGCATCATAACATTATGCCTTTTAAGTTCCATTTAATGTTTGATCACTACTGGGAAAGACACTGTTTAGGCATTTTTAAATGTCCCAAAATTTGAGTAGGGGCAGTGGAGTCAAAGGAAAAGCATCCAACCCCAGCAAAAGATGTGCAATTCTCAAGCTCAGATAATAGATCAGATCTGTGGAAACTAAATTAGATCTAAAAAAATTTATTTAATGTAATTTTATATAGTCATTTTAATGCTAGATGTTGTTCATAACCCACTTTGAGAAAATACACATTTGAGTTACACATATTAAGTCATAAATGTTTAAGAAACACTTTTCTCTTTAGAAAATAGAAATAGTTATTTTAGAAAATTTAGAAATAGTTTGTTCAACTTTTCAGAGATGATCAACTCTTTCCTGTGAAAGACGTCTGACCTCCTTTCTCTAGAATTTTTTTTTACATTGAATTACCAATGCGAATTTCTTCATTTTAAACAATGTTAAAACTCACTACTTACCATGTAATTGTTGGGGACAATTCTGAAAATTTTAATTTTAAATGTTAATTATTCACTTTTGTTCATTTTTACATATAACTAATTCATATGTTTACAAATTAAATGTAAATTTAAGTATTTTTAGCATCCCACTCTTTCTTTGTCCCTCACTGTACTAAATTAATTTTATTTAATAATCTTTGTGTTTCTCTCTTAGTATCAGCTTTAAGCAAAATTTTTTTATCCCTACCTTTAATGTTCACAGTCAGCTGATTAATGGCTTAGAGGAAGCTTTTTCCTCTGATCAAATTCTGACATTGTCATAAGATTTCTAACACTTAACTGCAGTGTGACTTTATAAGAAACCAATGACCGAATTAGCCTGAAACCAGTTCAGGGGAAATGTAGAACCCTGGTGGACAGTGTAGGAAGTTAAAAAAACTGTGGCCATATCTTCTTGTGTTTGTCCATTTTTGACACATCTCAACTGTTGTAAAGTCTTAAATTAGTTTAAACCTGTTCTTTCCAAATAGTAACAAGGCAAGTTGCCTGTGTTATCTAAACCTACTGCTTCCCTGTATAGTGATATTGTAGCTTGTCTATGGGCCACAGCTTCATTATAACCACTAAGCTAAAGATGATCTTGGAAGCTAAAAATCAGCAATTGACCAGTCAGTTCTTAAAATTAGAAGAAAGAGGAATGATGGCTAGACAACTGGGTCAGAATGTCATTAAAAGAGAAAGAGAAACTGATGACAGGGTAATGGGTTGCTTATGGGGTTCCTAAAGCTCATTGATGCAGATGGGGAAGAAAGTCTTGTCTAATCAAACAGAAGAGCTTCTGCAGCTCAGATGGTTTAAAAATGGTGGTTATAATGTTTCTAAACACCACTAAGTGCACCTACAATGTTTGTGTGAGCATCAATAGTAAATAATTTAGCACTTACAGGATGTGATGCAAATGTCTGTGTCAGATACTCTAGCACACATTCAGCTGTATAACAGCACAACAGGGACCTTACTTGCATTAGGCAGCTTGATATGATGTTATGAGTGGTTGATGGTCACTTCTTTTCAATGAAAGTGATGTTGGTGTATGTTGTAAAAATGGCTGATAAGTTAAAGCAGAAATAGTTGATATAGTATGGGAAATTGGTATAAACCTTTTTCAAGCTTTTCCTTCTTTTCTTGAAATATCTTTATCTCTAACTATACACTGTATCCCTTCATTTCCACTGCTTCCTCCTGGTAACATTTTTTCTTTACCTTTTCTGTATCTGCTTCCTCCCTTTTGCTTGCCCAGCCTACAGATTATGGGGGCTATTTGGGCTCTGGTTCCAGAGCCTCATCACGGGCGAGTTCAGCTCGTGCCAGCCCAGTGGTGAGCTTTCATCTAAAGTTACCTAACAAAACACGATTGCCAAATTTGTAGAAGTACCACCACATATTAACCAATAACTCAGAAGACAGCTCTGTTTTGCTCTTGCAGGTGTAGTGTATCTGGAGCTAAAAAGATCTTTTTGTTTTAAATCCTTACAGCTAATGATTTTTCATTCTAATTTTTTCCTTCAGGTGGAAGAAAGGTCGGACTTCCTGGAAAAGGTCTGTCATCTTTGCCAAGCATAGTTCAGGCAGTCTAACTGCTACACACTGGAATGTACCGTTTCTTTATTTGATCTGTTTATATCTTGGGTAGGGTTCGAGGACCGCATCAACACTTTCTGCTGCCACTTTAGCCTCACTAGGTGGCGGCTTTTCTCGGCGTGGCAGCTGTGATACCTCCGTATCAGTTGACACAGAAGCCTCCATGCGAGAAATAAAGGTCATTTTTAGAATCATTCAATACATATCCGGCATTGTTTATTACGCATTTGTGTATGTGGGAACATTTTGTCTTGTTTTTTTCCTGTAACCAGAGATTTGACATTTTCTTAACTGATGATCCAAAAAGTCTCTAAGTACTCTTTAGAGATATTTGGTCCTGCCCATGTCCTTAAAAGTTTTAGACTGTTTGAGTCTTTTGTTAAATTGTGTGTCTGTCTATTTAGACACCCTATTGTAGTCTATTGCACTACCAAGTCCAAACTTTTACATTTTAATGTACAGGACTCGCTGGCTGAGGCTGAGGAGAAGTATCGAAAGGCCATGGTGTCCAACGCCCAGCTTGATAATGAAAAATCGAACTTAATGTACCAGGTGGACACGCTGCGAGACACACTGATGGAGTTGGAGGAGCTGCTATACGAGACACGCAGGGAGTGTGACGAGAAAACAAAGGTAACTCGCACTAAAATATTTTTCCTGAATAAAT
>JAOTQW010089784.1:0-11011 GCA_026260075.1 Sisor rabdophorus | reverse complement strand
ACCTTCTTGTTGTGAGGCGACGGTGCTAACCACTGCGCCACCGCGCCGCCCTATCAACAAACACCTGTACTATATTATAATATGAAAATAATTCCCAACCATGGAAATGTATTTTCTATATATATAATGAAAATCATAGAAATTTCGGCACACTGCATCCCCATTTTGGTTTTATCACATGATGTTGCAAATTTAAGGTTAAATAGTATTTAAATTAATATTATTAAACAAGTTTAATTTAAACCACAAGGAACAATGGAATTGACAGAAGATTTTAGCCTCTAATATGCAAGGTATATTAATATGCTGGTAGAGAGTAAAAAGACTTGTAGCTGTAATTGCAGTGAAAGGTGGCTCTACAAAGTATATAAACACAGGGAGGATGAATAAAAATGCACACACCACTTTTTAGATTTTTATTTGCTTCAAACTTTATTAGTAAAATATTTAATTTCCATTCCACTTAACGATTGTTACTGTATGTTGGTCTGTTGCATCAAATCTCAATATAAAATATGCAGGTTTTTTGTTATAAGGTGATAAAATGTAAAAAGATTGAAAGGGTATGAATATAGTTTAAGGTACATATCTGCTGCACAGCTTTTAATAGCTAATTTAACACAACAGAATGACCAATAAAAGTTAATAAAATATTTGATCACAACAATGTGGATGTTTACAACATCTCTCATGGACTGACGAGAGCAGAGCGTAAGCAGAGCGTAAAAAGGTCCTCTTGCTCTCTTTAACTGGGATCAAATTACTCAAAAGACATTTTTTAATAACTGCATGGTAACGATACTAAGCATAAAACTTGAACAAATATTTTCTAGCCTGTAACTTCAATTTTTCTATTCTCCCATCAATAAGTCTCCTCACAAACGCAGTTTGTGGACCTGCATGAAGTTTGCCCCCCACCTTACACAAAACATGGCAGAAATATTCACAATTGTTTGTGCTGCTTTTATTTAAAGGTCACAGTCACTCCAAATCTGTTTGTGCTGCACATGTTAGGTCATATCTTTATGGACCATGCTTGAAGATGAGGCCAGCTCCAAACTGTTCTTAAGCTGGGAGCATAGAATTGTCCAAAAAGTCTTGATATGCTGAAGCTTTCAGAGTTCCTTTTACTGGAGCTTAGGGGCCAAGCTCCTGAAAAACAGCCCACACCATAACCCCCTTCCATCCCACCACCAAACTTTACACTTGGCACAATGCAGTCAGAATTGACCCATATCTTTATAACTAATCTTTACAGAGAGGACCAACGAAAATGTGGCATAGGCTCAGTGCCCTCTTTTCTCCATGCAGGGCTTGCTAGGCATCTTTCTGCCTCTACTGTCAAAGTGTACATGGTGGCCATTTTAGCATGCCTTAATGCCACAATATGGGAAATATTTTTTTGAAGAGACTGCAATAGGTTACACCCTTCAGTACCGCACCTGGGTGCATCTTGCTAGGACAAATCCTAGGCACGCTTTTTCAAAAAAAAAGGCTTGCAGGCTCCAACAATCTTGGTCGAGGTGAGTGCAGTTATTAGCGCCATCTTTAGAGAGATGGTTGTGGAGGGATAGGAGATGTTGTGTCCCTCTGCATTGGTCTGCTTCTGGGGAGGCTTCTCAGGACAAAACGATGAGCAGATTTCCACTAGTCCAATTTCATTTGCATTTTTAAACAAAATCAGCTATATTTCGGGCTCCCAAACTTAACCCCTAGGGTTGTCACTCAACACAAGGTATCAGTTACCATACATCAGGGAACGAGGATTACTATACATCAGGAAATGAGGATTACCATACATAGCCAAGACATTTATTAATCACCTTGTACTGTAGCAATTTACATTGCCCACAACAAACATCTACCTGAATTACGTTATTGCTAGTCATCGACCTTTCCTAATCCTTCAATATCACATAATTACTGTAGCTATGTGGTTAATGGCTCTGCCACAAAAAAAAAGTGTTTTGATTCAAGGCAGCTGTAAATCCTGGAAGTGTGGGCACATTCTTTAGAGAAGCTGCCACAGCTGCCTTGAATCAAAACACTTTTTACTCACAGCTCAGTATTGTTTGTCGTTTGGTCTGGACCACAGACGAGGAAGCTAATAATGGGCTGCACCTAAAAACTCCTCTGTCTGTTAATCTGCTACTATGTCTACCTGGTTGGATTTTGGCTGGACTGTTTCAGACCCAAATCATTTTCTGAACCATACTTTTCTAACTATTATTGTCTAAAACTGCAGGTGTAATTTTTTAAGGTTTACATGTTAAAATCCTGAGAGAAAATTATTTGATTGGGGGCGGTGCGGTGGCATAGTGGTTAACACTGTTGCCTCACAGCAAGAAGTCCTGGTTTCAATTTTCGAAGAAAAAGTTTCTTTTTGTGCAGAGTTTGCATGTTTTCCCTACGCTTATGTGAGGTTAATCCAGTTTCCACAGTCTAAAAAAATGTACATTAGGTTGATTGTTGATTTTACATTGCCTGTAGAAGTGTGTTGGCCCATGCTATGGACTGGCGACCTGTCCAGGGTGTAGCCCTGCCTTTCACCCTATGTGCGCTGGGATAGGCTTGGGCAGACCCCTGTGAATGAATGATAACAAGCACATCCACTCACTGAGATGCAGTAACTAGAGAAGTGTCTACAGTACTCTGTAGTAAAATTGATATAATCAATGTATTTGCTGCGTTCCTCGAATTAAATCAGTAATGTAACATAAGGAAAAGTGCATATTTCTTTATGTTAATGGAAGATAGTGATGTTGGGTCTGTTAACGAATCTGCCTTTTTAAGTTTTATTTAGGCCATACCAAAATCGTTGATGCTCCAACTGATATTTGTGGTTCACCAATTTCCTATTTGGCGTGAAAGTACAGCAGCATATGTGCACTTGCCGAGCTCTCTGTCTTTAAAATCTTCTTTAACATGGCAACACAAACATCATTGAACAGAGCTCCACATTTGACATCATTTTAGATTTATGTAATTTCTCATTGCTTAAGATGCTCAGTGTTTTAGGGTATAATTTGTGTGTTGGTTAAAGATTTATAAAAAGGATGTTTCCATATGGTAATGTTTTTACCTCAAGAGGAGTGATAAAGTAGAGGAAGACACGGCATATTTAGTCTCTAATGGAAAGATATTCCTTACAAAATAAGTAGGTATAAAAGATGAATAAATGGATGACTGCCAAATTCTTACTATAATTATTGATTGTGTTCCCCCCTTAAGTCTGGCTATGTATTTTTAAACTTGTTACTTGGATATGTTTCAGGCAATGGATGTCCTGCTTTAAATCACAATGTTGATGGAGCCCGCTATCTCTGCCTTTAAAAAGGGTTTGGATGAAATTTGTAAAAAAAAAAAAGCATATCATCGAGTCTGTACTGTGTGAGATCAGGATCATTAATGTTTCAGTTCTGTCTGCTATCTGGGTTAGGAAGCAGTGTGGGAATGTTTGTTTAGCTTGAGCTCTCACCACAGGTCTTAGTTGGATTGTTAAGCTCCTTATGAGTCTGTCTGGATTTGGTCTCGGTTTCTATTGTAGTCTTCCTAAATATGGAGCGCTTTGACCTTCAGAATAAACAAACCCCTTATGTGACATCATTCCATCTCTGCATCCTCAAACTTGTTTGGACTTTGACAAAAGAACCAGGGACAAGTGACCTCTGGACTCTCTATGTATCTGTTCACTAATAGCAGGCACTTTCTGTAAGTAGGGATTAATATAACTATATGGTATGATAACACAACGAGTTTGACATGGATATGGCTAACTAACATAACTAATGCTAGATTTTGAAAAAAGTTTGCAGAGTAGACCATTTCTCCATCATCAGCTGTGCAAGCAAATGGCTTTTCAATTGGTTGCAGTTGAAACCAGATATATTTGCATATGTTCGACCACACTACAGAATGGGCTTAGTAAAAATACTTGAACAGCTCTGTGGCTGGCTGCTATGGAAGTGTATAATCATAAAGCTAAACAGACAAACAAGGCTTCCATAGATCATTATAACAGCCCACACTGCACACTGTAGTCTGTGTCTTTGACATTAGTTTCCTGTTATCTTAATGCCACCTTCCCATGTGTTGGAGCATGTGACTAGTAAATGCTGTTTTTTTAAACTATAATTATTATTTTTATTATTATTATAATAAAAATTCTACAGAAGAGAACGCATTAACAACGTACAGCTAGTGTACTAAAGGGAATAGATCATGGCTTGATTTAAATTTTCTTGTCATAGTGTTTGTGTATAGTAAAATACTCCCCTCTGCTGGCAACTTAAAAAAATTATTAATCAAATTTTATGTACAAGTAATCAGCACATCCAAGTATGAGAGCATGGATCTCACATGGAAAAGGGTGACTTGCCCCCTCTAGGTTAATTGTGTAATCTTGTCTTAAGTTGAGTAGTGGAAGTATCTTGGGTCCTTTTAATGCGTGAGGGAAGAATGGAGCTGGGGATTGACTAGCAGCTCGGTGCCTCTTCTGCAGTATTGTGGCTGATGTGCCAGTTAGTCATGGTAAAGAAGAAGCTGAACTAAAAGTCGAAGCTCTCGATACTACAATCTCGCTCTTACAAATATTTACAATATATTTGAACAAACAAACAACTGTGGTGAAAAAACCATAGAGCTGGATAATCCATCATTTTACTTGATAATAGTAAGAACTGTTTATTTAACTATGTGAGAGAAAGAGAAAGATGGATAGATGTGCCTGTGTGTTTGTGTAGAAATGTCACAAAATTATTACACTCCTTAAATTTCATTTTTAAATGACATTTAAAGAAATGAAACTATGCTACAATGTGAAGTAGTGAATGTACAGATTGTGTAACAATGTAAATTTGCTGTCTTATCAAAAAAAAAAAACCTCAACACACAGCCATTAGTCTCAACCCCTGGCAATATAAATGAGTACAAGGAATAGCTTAGTAATAGAGGTGGTTAAGCTGTTGGATTATTACGAGAAAGAGCAAAGTTTGATTCCCAACACTAGCAAACCACCACTGTGGCCCCCAGAGCAAGGCCCTTAACCCCCAATTGCTCAGTAGACCATGACACTCCCACCACCATGCTTGATCCTAGACAAGTTACTATTGTCCTTGTACTCCTCACCTGGTTTCCGGCCCTAGATGCTTGACACCATCGATGGTTAAGGTGTTGGACTAATACCAGAAAGACTGGGGCTGATTCCCGCCAATTTCAAGACACTATTGTGGTCCCTTGAGTAAAGTCCTTAACCCCCAATTGCTCAGTTGTAGAACGAGAGATAAATGTAAGTCGCTAAGGTTAAGGGCATCTGCCAAATGCTGTAAATGTAAACCTGAAACAAACTAGTTCGTAAGGGCTTCCACATGCCTGTTCTGAGTGCAACCTTTCCCGTCAAATCGCTGTATACCCACTGTGCTTTAGCTCAGTTTCAGGGTTTGGGTAATTTTCTTGTAGCCTAGGACATCTTCATATTGATCAACATATAAAAAGCTAAATTTGAAGGACAGAGCACACTGATTCTGCTCAGAGACTTACTGGGCACCTCATGATTAAAGATATTATATGTTAAACTGTATAAATTTTTTTTAAATGTAATCGCTTTGGCTAATCTTTAAGTGTATTTGTTTTCTTTTTTCAGGACTATCTAGCTCACATTATAGACACCAGAAATTTACCCGTGAAGCCTGAGCAGGTGTGTTCATTGTTCGGCAACATCGAAGTCATCTATGAGTTTAACAGGTGAGATTCTGCCTTTTGTAAAATAGAACAGAGATAAACACTGGATTTGAAGGTCATTTAAAAGTCAAATCCCTTAAAATGTATTAATGCACCTGTAACCTCAATGCTATGAAACTCCTGAAATGCGAGCACACAAAATTTGAAAAATTCTTTAAAAGATTATGATTAATCCATATTTTCTGTTTGTCTCTGCAGTGAGTTACTCCAGTCTCTCCAGATGTGTGACAGTGACCCGGTGGCCATTGCATGGTGCTTTGTAGATAAGGTCTAAATCTAAGTGCTATTTATACATTTATAAGGGTCATCTGCTACACATAACTGCTTGTAAAACTTCTTACAATTTTCTTTGTCTTCCATGTGTAGAGTGAATATTTTGACATCTATACCAAATACTGCACAAACTACCCCAAGTAAGTAGACAAATAACAGACAGTTAAACATCCTGCTTGTCTTTTTTTTCTTTTTCTTCTTCTTTTCAACCTATTTTTGTAAAATTCTTCAGTGCATTGACAAATGTGTTCACCATTACTGCTTTAAACTTGACAACATACACGCGTACATTTTTTCATTCCTATAGACGGATACTCTTTTTCTAATAACTCTGGGGAAAAAAATAGACATTCATTTTGATGTAGAATATTGAAAGGAAGACAAAGGATCATTTTCAAACAAAATATACAAATTACATTATATCCAAATATATGTTCTTTACTATACATGTGCAGCTTGCGTGTCCTTCCCGCTCTTGCCTGGAACACCAGTTTCCGTGTAAAATCCCAAAACTTGTACATTAGGTTGATGGGTGATTCTGAATTGCCCATAGGAGAGTGAGTGTGTGGTTGTTTGTTTATGTTTGGCTCTGCGATAGATTGGCAACCTGTCCAGGGTGTACCTCTGCCTTTCCCCCACCAAGTGAAAACACAGTTCTATTAAAACGAAACACTTCAAATGGTACAAATCATTGCTGTTTTTACAGGGGACATTTTTTTGTCTGGTAAAACTTGTGTTTTTCAATCTTTATGCTTTCTGTGACTATTTTCAGCTCAGTGGCTACACTTACAGACTGCATGAGGAACAAGACTCTGGCCAACTTCTTTCGGGATCGTCAGGCATCTCTCCAGCATTCCCTTCCTCTAGGTGCTTACTTGTTAAAGCCTGTGCAGAGGATTTTAAAATACCACCTTCTTTTACAGGCATGTAATTACCGTAAAATAAATATTATTTTAATTAATTAATCTTAATACAGTATGTCACAGAAGTAAGTACACCCCTTAAATTTCTTGTAAATATGTATTATATCTTATGTTAAAAACACTAAAGAAATAAAACTCTGCTACAATCTAAATTATTATCCTTAGTAATTATTTTTCTTAGATTGCTTGTGCCCCCCATCCGCCCCCCCCCCAACACACACAATACCTCTGCAGCAATGCTGGCAGCACTTGTGTCTATGGAGAAGATTGTTGAGCATGTGCATTTAACTTCTTTGGTGGCAATGCCTATTTTGAGTGCAACCTGCTTTGTCAAATCGCTGCATGGCCACCCTGCCTTTTGTAGCCTAGGCCATCTTCATATAGAGCAACATTTTTTTTCCTTCAAAGAGTTCTCTGCTATGAGATGTCATGTTGAACTTCTATTGACCAGTATGAGAAAGTGCAAGCAATAACACCAAATTTAACACACCTCCTCCCTAGTCATACCTGAGACCCGGAGTGCCCGGAGGAAACGCATACAGGCGCATGGAGAACATTTGAACATGTAAACTCAGAAAGATTCCTTTGCCCGGAATTCTGACCTCTTGTTGTGAGGCGACCGTGCTAACCACTACACCGCCTCCACCGCCTTTAGTGTTTTTAGAGATCTAATAAATATTTACAAGAAATTTACGGGGTGTACTCACTTCTGTGAAATTTTGTATTTGATTTTTAAGTATCTAGGGGAAAAATGAAAACTTTTATGAAATTTTTTGCTCTAATTATTCCAATCTTCAGTTTCATGTGATTTTTTTAAAAATCATTCCAATATTATTTTCTATCCATGATGTTGGAAACAGTTTTGCTTTGATACTTTGTGTGTCTTACTTTTTATACTTTAAAGTAATATAATTTATATTTAGTGGAAAAAGTTAAAATAGTCTGTTTGTAATTATATGTTTCATAAGAACATAGCCTGAAGAATTTACAATAACGTAAGGAGTAATAAGTAATGTATGCTAGTGAAGTTGAGACAGAATCATGTATTCATCTGTTTAGCTATGCTATCTATCAAAATTTCTTAATTCCACGTAAGATTTTAATCTGACATTAAATCTGAATCAAATTGTCCTTTTAGGAAATTGCCAAACATTTTGACCCTGAGGAAAAGGGCTTTGATGTGGTGGAAGAGGCTATAGTCACTATGACAGGAGTGGCCTGGTACATCAACGACATGAAAAGGAAGCATGAACATGCTGTGAGGCTTCAGGTAATCAACAGTTGTAACTTTGCAAGGGCTCTTCTCTTTATACGACCAAAATGATTTTCTAATTTACTGTAATAATGCCGTTTGTAAAAATAATAATAACAATGAACAGCAGGTGGTTCAGTGGTTAGCACGTTTGCCTCACAGCAAAAAGGTCATGGGTTCAATTTCCAGGTCTTTCAGTGTGAAGTTTGCATGTTCTCCCAGTGCTTGTGTGGGTTTTCTCTGGGTACTTTGCCCACAACCGAAAAACATGTGCATTAGGTTGATTGGTGATTCTAAATTGCCTATAGGAGTGAGTGTGGGTGCATTTAGTTGTGTGTGTGGCCCTGCTTTGGACTGGCGTTCAGTCCAGGGTGTACTCCTGCCTCTCGCCCTATGTGCGCTGAGACCCCTGTGACCCTGAGCTCGGGACTAAGCGGGTATAGAAGATGAATGAATGAATAGTAACAATAATAAATGGAAAAAGCAAATGTATATCTACGGCAAAATGTTGGCAAAAATTAGGCTAAGGTGTATTAAGTATAGTTCTAAAATAAAAAGTTTTAAAAAGTATTACAAAAATGTTCGGTCATTGTCTTTTTTGTTTTCTTTTGGGTTTTTTTCAACAATGTTTTAATCTTAGTTTTTTCTTAGTGCTATAGTTTCTTATTGAACTTAAGGGATTTGACTAAACTTTCCTTATCCAGTCCAGCAGCTTATTTTATCTTGGCTTAAGAAACCATGTGCATAAATTCCAATTTGTATAATGGTCTGTTCTAAAAGTATACAAAGCATTCGAATATTTGTGCTAGAATTAGAAGATAAACATCTTTAATGTTCCTGTTGTATTATTTTTCTCTTTGCTCAGTTGGCACCAGTGGCACCCACTTAGGTTTTACAGTGGAGTTTAAACTTCTGATCATTAAAGGACCATTACAGTAACAAAACATAATAACGAACAAAATAATAAGGAACTGAAGCCACTAATTTGATTCCTTATTAGGGGAACTATTCGAAATGCTGGATTAGATAAAGAAGCACAGTTTATCCAATACTGGATTCAAGTATGTTGTAAAGAGCATGTTTGCACCATTGTTTTTTTTTTTTAGTCAGTCTCTGTGTAATCAATTTTCTCTCAATAGTGTGACATGATGCTCAAAATAAGAGAAATGTCCTTAAAAAATGTTGCTTCTAAGTTGCAGCACATTCTAAAAGTAAATTGTATCTTGTTTCTTTTAGGAGATTCAGTCTCTCCTCATCAACTGGAAAGGGCCTGACCTGACTATGTATGGCGAGCTTGTCCTTGAGGGAACCTTTCATGTCCACCGCTCAAAGAATGAGAGAACACTGTTCCTATTTGACAAAGTGCTCATTATCACCAAGAAGCGAGGAGAGCATTATGTCTACAAGACCCATATCATGGTACTAATCAGTCTTTAGTTGGTTGTGGTGAGGTTTTCTTATAATTGCTTTAAAAGCTTTAGACCTTTTGTTAAGTCTTTAAACTTCTCGACTCTGTACCTTTTTCAGATTTCCTGATTTATCTTCATTAATCAAGTTATTTAATTAAAGTAAAGTCAGTGACTTTGAGATAAGAGGCCATGTTGACACAATTTGTAAAATGCTTATCCTTTCCCCTTGGAGAGTTGTAACAAAACTACCACACCTCTACTTAACCTATAGATTTTAGTCTGTACTGTTCCTACACTCCTGTAATAGGAGTGAGTTTGTAAAATACAACTTATAAATTCTTTAAAGCTTATGTAGGGCAAATGTAAAATTAACAAAATATAACCGACAAATGCAGTTGTTCCTCTAATTGGGGACCATGGACCTCAAATCATGAAGAATCGTCATTATATGTAACTTTTTGAATACGTTACTAATATCTGTTTTGTAACTTTTCTAGATCTATTGTTGATTCACCCAGACCTGTGCAACATTTTGGTCCAATTACTGTGCATGCACCACCTTGGGAAACAAGTTAATGTTTGATGTTTTACGGCTTATGATCATATCTGCTTATGTTCTCCACAGATTAATTATGATAAAGCATTTTCCTTTTAAGTCCTATTAAAATTCTCATCGTCTAATTCACTCTCACAAGTTTATTCGATTTCCAACAGTGTGATGTGATTTTTAGCCATGTTTCATTGTATGAGACAAATTTTTGAATCCTAAAAGATTTATTATAAACCTAAACTGAATTTTTTTGTTTTTAATGGCTAGTCTGACGCTCATGTAATTCCTGCTTTTTTTAAACTGATGAAAAACATGCATTGTAAACTGGGCTTAGAATGTTCAGGGCTGTAAGCTGTTAAGTAAAATAAAAAAATGCATTTAAAAGCATTTGTTGGATATTACCTCATGTTTTACCTATTTTTTTCAGTGTTCTACTTTAATGCTGATTGAAAGTGCTAAAGACTCTCTTCGCTTCAGTGTAACACACTACAAGCATCCTAAAAAACCTCACACCATGCAGGTCTGTGGGACTTTGCCTTTCTTAAAGTGTCTTTAAATAAGCAGAATTTCTTGTTTTACCGCTTTTTAATTTGGTCTGTATGGCATCTTAAAGGCTAAAACTGTAGAGGAGAAAAAACTGTGGGCTCATCACATCAAGCGGCTGATTCTGGAAAACCATCAAGCCGTCATTCCACAGAAAGTAGGAAACCCAACATGGGCAATTAAAACGTAAAGATTCATTACACATAATCTCTAAAATGTATCTTGCACTCCTATTGCTTTTAGGCCAAAGATGCTATTCTGGACATGAGATCTGACTGTAAGTTTTTTTTAACAAAGTTTATGAGTAGTTTAAGTATATATA
>JAOTQW010089775.1:0-11011 GCA_026260075.1 Sisor rabdophorus | reverse complement strand
TGTAAGTCGCTCTGGATAAGAGCGTCTGCCAAATGCTGTAAATGTAAATGCATCCAAGAAACCAAACTTAGACCTTTAACACAAAACAAAGTAGGATGTAAGCAAAACACTGAAATTACACAGACATTTAATAATGGTAGCAAAAACATAAAAGGATTTAACTTCACAACCTTAGATAACAGCAAATCACAAGACAAAAAAGGCAGAGGGTTCAGTTTTTTAATGTCTTTTATGGATATGTATTATATTTATAGTCATAATTAATAACTTTGTAATTGGCAGGTGCCTTTTACAACATTATTCGAGTGCCCCCGAAGAAAGAGGCCTTTGACGATACCCTGCAGGGTGCAAAAGTGCTGTGTTCTATTCCATCTGCTGAAAAAAACAAGCCTTCCTATTACCACAGCTTTGGTATGGTAAATGCAAGACATCAAATCAGGATAGCTGGGCTGCTAAATTTGCTTTTAGGGGTAATAATAGGCGATACATTTGGTGTCTTCTTGTTATTCTCTAAATTTAAATTAATTTATTCAATTATCTTTTATACCCACTTATTCCCTAACTCTGCCTCATGAGAGTCTGCTTGAGCCTTTCCTTATGCACATAGGGACATTATGCACATAGGAACTGGTAAACCTGGACAGTTTACCAGTCCATCGCAGGGCTATGCTTAGATAAACAACCTCACAACACATACTCACACTCACTCCTACGGGCTGTGGGAGGAACCTGGACTTGGATTTTTTAATTGTGTCCATACATTTTGCACCAATTCTGTTATCTTTCTATACTTTGCCTTACAATTGGTGGAAATTAATCATGTGGTTAGCACGGTTGCCCCACAGCAAGAAGGTCCCGGGTTTATTTCCTGGGCAAGGGGTCTTTCTGTTCGGAGTTTGCATGTTCTCCCAGCACTTGCGTGGGTTTACTTCGTGTACTCTGGTTTCCCCTCACAGTCCAAAAACATGTACACTCGGTTGATTAGCCCATAAAAGGGAGTGTGTGTGGTCATTCATTGATTAAAAATAATTTTTACAAATTGAGACACATTTGTCTGTTCAAGCTGTTTAAGTTCAAGCATTTTAGTATGAATTTTACTTATTTTACTTTTATTAGATATGATATATTTGATTAAATATACCATTTTTAGACACAATAACAAACTTAAGTTATGTCTAAAATTGCTTACATTAAATGTGTTTTCTGACATGGCATACCAATGTCTAACGGAAAATTGAAAGCGAGCTTTCATAATCTTTGTATTTTTCATTTTAGTTTTGTATTATGCTTGCCTTACTAAGCAAATAATAAACAATAAGCATATGACATCCTATGACATCCTCTTCAAGATGTCTATAAGTTGAAAATATATATATTTTTTGCTTTCCAGCTATGTCAGAGAACTATGTGGTATTTATTGAACAGCCTATGAAGATAGACCTGCTTAAGATTGTTTCATCTAAAATAAAAGGGAAAGGCATAAGCGACTGTATCTACTGGGATTCAAACCAACAGACTGTCTTCCATGTTGTAAATAAACATACTGGAAAGGTGACATTTAACATCCAAGATAAAAACAGTAATTTATTAATTTCTTTTAATTAAATAATCATTAAAAAAGTATATAAAAATGTTATCAAAAGTGATTTTTTTTTGTTGGTTATATAACAGGTAAATCCAGTGAAGTACCACACCAAGGCTTTTTCCAACTTCCACCAGATCAATGCTTTTGAAGAGAATGGCTTCCTTATAATGGATATGTGCTGCTCAGATAATGTACAGTCTCTTCAAATCTACTTTCTCCAAAACTTGCGCAAATCAGGGGAAGCATTGGATGAGGTTGATCATACTGACTTGTCCATTTTCTATTTTAACTGATGTGTGTGTTTGCAACCAAAAGCTGTTTGATAGTTATTGCTGTTGGTTTCAACAGATATACAGCAGCACAGACAAGTTTTTTCCTCGCCGTTTTGTTTTGCCTCTGGGCATTACCAATGATACACCACTGAACCAAAACCTCAACACACGACCTAACAGCTCAGCTTCTGCTGTCTGCCTTAGCAAAGAAAAGGTGAGATGCTTATTAAGTGCACTGTGTTTGTGGTATTATACTTTAGCACTTCGATTTGTTCAGTTCTGATTTGTCGGACTGTGTTGTTTCTTAATGTTCTTTAATGTAGTGTAATGTAGGCCACCCCAGGAAGGGCTTAGTGGTTAAGGTGTTAGACTATTACCAGAAAGACCGGGGTTCGATTCCCAGCACCACCGAGCCACCACTGTGGGTTTCTGAGCAAGACCCTTAACCCCGAATTGCTCAGTTGTAAGAGCGTCTGCCAAATGCTGTAAATGTAATTTCAGAATTCTTACATTTACATTGTGAACTTATACTTACTTACATAGGGACATTTAACATAAACAAATTACAAAAATCTGTGTAGTACAATTTTTTTTTTCTCAAACACTAATTTACTGCAAGATACTTCTTACACTGTTTTACGTCAATTATAGTATTGCGTTTGTGTGGTGGCTCCTAAAATACTGATTCATGCCTGGTTAAATAGGTTTTTAAACTAGACTTAAATACTGGGAATGTGTCTGATTCTCGGACATGAACTGGAAAGTTCTTCCATAACTTTGGGGCTTTGTATGAAAATGCTCTGCCCCTTGCTGTAGTTTTATTAATATGAATTGATGTTTTGTTTCTGGTCTGGTCAAGACATACAGTTGCGTGTCATCAGCGTAACTATGAAAACTAATGTCGTGCCTGCGAATTATGTTACCTAGAGGAAGCATGTAAAGTGTAAATAGCAGCGGGCCTAAAACTGAGCCTTAGGGGACACCGTATGTGACAGGGGAGAATGCGGAGTAGTCAGCATCTAAAACTACAAATAGTTATGTAAAGTAGGACCTGAGCCAGGCGAGGGCCGTTCCTACTTCTTTTTCTACTATACAAAGGAGGATATTATGGTCTATGGTATCAAAAGCTGGACTAAGATCCAATAAAACAAGCAGAGAGACACAGCCCTGATCAGCGGCCAATAGAAGGTCATTTACTACTCTAATGAGAGCTGTCTCTGTACTGGCCTGATTGGTTCATTTCATGCATGCTATTTCTTTGTAAAAATGTGCTATTACCTTCTATAATATTTTAGAAATAAAAGGAAGGTTTGATATGGCCTGTAGTTCGAAAGGTTGCTGGGGTCAAGATCAGGTTTTTTGATCAGAGGTTTAAGAACTGCTAGCTTAAACAATTTTGAAACATACTCACTGCTGGGTGTACAGTTATTTATTTTCAGAAGGGGTTCTGTTACAACCGGTACAACCTTAAGTAAGTAACCTTAAGTAAATGGTTCAGAATAGGATCTAATAATCATGTTGACGAATTAGCAGCAGAGATGAGCGCAATTAAATCAGTCTCTTCTAAAAAGGTAAAACTTTTAAAAAGTTGATTTATAGTTGTGAAATTGTCCTCAGACTCAATGGAGGGATCTGGAGTCTGAATTCTCTGCCTAATGTTCACAATTTTGTTATTGAAAACATTTCTAAAGTCCTATCGTGCTAAATAGGAACCTGGGATTTTTAGGTTTTTTCAATCAGATCTATTTTTATTTTCTTCAATCAGAGTGAAAAGGTAGCCTCACTAAGAGCTTTCTTGTAGTTCAGGAAGCTCTCTTTCCATGCTGCCTAGCTAGTCCTAGCTGTTTAGTTTGCCTCCATTTTCTTTCAAATTTTCTCACGCTCTGTTTTAAAGATCATTGAACCACGGAGCAAGCTTTTTATCTCAAATTTTTCTTTTTTCCGGATCTACAACATCTAAAGTATTGCGGAAAGCTAACTCTAAATAGCCACTCTAAATAGCCAATGGATATTAAATTCACCAACAATTACCTTACTATCACTAGAAACCACCAGGTTTGATAAATCGGCAAATTTGCTAAGAAATTGCTAGTAAGGTCCTGGGGGTCTGTTGATTATAATTATGTAATATGTAATACACTGGCCTGGCTTGTTATTAATATTTGTACTGGTTAGGCTAGCATAAAGAAACGCAAATTTACTAAAATTTTGATCCTGTTATTGTACTGGTTAACTTTATCTTTATAAATACCCGCAACGCCTCCCCCTTTACCGGTTGGACGAGGCTGGAGTATGTAGCTGTATTCTGGAGGATTGGCTTTATTTAATGCTACATACTCATTTGGTTTAAACCAGGTTTCTGTTTAACACAGGATATCAAACTTCTGATCTGTGATAACCATGAGTGCCTTAGACGCAATATCCCATCTTCAATAATCCCAGTTTTGGATCCCAGGTGCGGGCTGTGCGTCTAGCAGTTTCTGGGTTCAAGGTATCTATGTCAATGAGGTTGTTAAAACAGACTTTCTGACCTATTCTGAATTTAGGTTTATTCCGTGAAACACAGTCCAAATCTTATGTACCCGGAGTGACGACTCTACGCAGCTGGCAGATGGTTGGATTAACCTCTTTATTTGCTCCATGGCCTGGACTCTTAACTAAACCTATCCTAAGACTATGCGCTATGTTACAGGACAGGAAGGCAGCCCCTTCCAGAGTGGGATGGACACTGTCCCGTCCTAACAGGCCATGTTTGCCCTCAAAAGTTTTCCAATTGTCTACAAAGTAGCATTTGTTGTCAGAGCACCACCTGGACAACCAGCGGTTCAGTGACCGTAACCTGCTATAAGTTACGTCACCACGCCGCATTGGAACTTTAATGTTTTGTCTTCCAGCATATTGATAACCCAAGCATACTTGGGTTAAAGAGTGACCGAAATAAACAGCCCTGACTGGCCTGCACAAAGCTAAGACTTCAAGAGAAAGTCCCCCCCAAAAAATCTGGGGCTAGCCTAAAGCCCAGATTTTATGCCAGAAGATGGTGTGATTCATTCAGATTCAGTGATTTATTACTCCAGAGAATGCTTTTTTACTACTCTAGAGTCCCATGGTGGCGTCCTTTACACCACTGATTCGATTCCTTGCACTGCACTTAGTATGGCTTGGATGCAGCTGCTCGGCCATGGAAACCCATTCCATGAAGCACCTCTGTGCACTTTTTTAAGTGAATCTGAAGGCCACATGAAGTTTGGAGGTCTGTAACAATTAACTCTATGAAAATTTGGAGACCTCTTTACACTATACGCCCTAGCATCTGTTGACAGCGCTCTGTCAGTTTACATGGCCTACCACTTCATAGCTGAATTACTTTAATTCCTTAATACTTTCATGTTTTTATAATACAGCTGACAGTTGATTGTAAAATATTTAGCAAGAATCATGACTGGATTTTTTGCACAGGTGGCATCCTATCACAGTTCCATGCTGGAATTCACTGAGCTCCTGAGAGCGACCCTCTTTTAACGAATGTTTGTAAAAACAGTCTAAATGCCTAGCTACTTGATCGTATCCACTTTTTCTCTTAAAATTCTGAACTGTCCTTTAGGTGTTCTGCATGTCTGAGGATCTCTATGACAATGAACTTTTGGCTTATGGTGGATTAGAGTTCCCACATATTTACTATGACGGATGCAACACCAAACCATACCGCTACATTTATGGCTGTGGCTTTGGACACCTGGTTGCAGACTCGCTAATCAAAATAGACCTAGAGGATAAAAAGCTAAAGGTAAGTCTATACCAGTAATGTATACTAAAAGGCCAAGTATATGGACTGCTCACTATCGCACCTTTATAGATAATAAATATTAGTTGGATTCAATTTATTTTCTAAAAAATTGTTGTGTCATTAAAAACCTTTTTTCTGGATCATTGCCCAGCAAAATTTCTTAAATTTTTTTCAATTAGTCCTTACTTCATGATATTTTTGAGGTTGAACCTATCACCATTAATTGTTTGACTAGTAAAGTTACCAGCAGTCACAGGCATGTTGTGAATGCCAACAATGGATATGAGACAAATTCCTACTAGTAATTGGGTTGTGTACAAAGTGACCTATTTTACTTAAAACCATCCTTAGAAACAGAAATGTCCATGCCTGATGTTCTTTTTGTATTTTTTTAAATTATGGACCCACTATGGAGGTTTGACCTTACTACGGTAGACACATGATGACCCCTGTTCCCCTCTGTGGTAAAATTTTAAGGCTATGTAAGACATTAAAAAGGAAAAAGAAAATGAACTAACAACAAACAAATACTACAAAATAAAAAAAATGTTGTACCTGAATATAGAACCAACATCTGATCCTTTGTCAGCAGCCGAACTTTAATTGCAGCATCAGAGTCAAGTACAATGTTTTTAGCACAGTGTTTTGCATGTGATGTTGCGGAGGAAAATCCAGGAAAAATAGAAGCTCTATTTATTTTGTCTGGTGTTTGAGCACTTTTACAAATTCTAAACAAAACTAAAGCTGCTTTAAAAATTTCACAACTTTTACTTTTTTAACTCCTTTCAGTGGTGCTGTGAGTGTTACATAGCTAGATAGTTAGATAGGATTTTTCTTAGATCAACTGGAATCTAATTCTGACATCTAGGAGTAAGGGAGTTCTGCTACTGCACTGGGAAACAATTCACTCAAACACACAGGTGTCCATTTTATCGGTGACAGAATAAAGGTATTTATACCCAGAACAATCAGGATGACAAAAACAAGTATTCATTTAATGAGATAAAACAGGACTAGGATTCGTGACATTGTAGGTGCATATGAAAAACAGCAGTAGCACGCAGCTGCCACTGTAGATCCAAATAGTGCTATTCATGTTTTTAGTTCAGCATTGAAAACAGATACACAGGAACATTGCTGTTCATGTATATTACCACCAGACATTGCTTAAGTATAATAAACATGTTGAAGTTAGTTACATAATAATGTACACAACAAACTTTGTGACCTAGACTTGTTAAGAGATGCCTTTGGCATCACCTTATGCCAATGGCCAGGAGAAGGGTCGACATATGTTGTGATGTCGTTGGTCTACATCGGCAAATGCATTCATGACGTGACTGTTACAAAAACTATCACAACTTGCTCCAACCAGAAACCATTGTGTGCACCACTTAAGCCCAGTGATTCTTTAGAGCAATAAGAGAGGAATAGGACGAGCCTAAAAACAAGCAAGGGCCAAACTCCTCTCAGTGACCAAATTCTCTTTCTAACCACGGCTGATGTGAGGTAAACTTTAAGTGGAGTTAACCCACGGAAGGCCACTGACCCGGACAACATTCTTGGCAGAGTGCTCAGGGACTGTGCAGTACAATTAGGACACGTTTTCACTGACTTCTTTAGCACCTGTCGTTTCCATCATCCCCATGCAGAAGAAGTCAACAGTCACACTCCCTCCTTTTAATTAATGCTTTAAGAGACTTGTCATAAGGATGTAAGCATATAAGCATTAAGGATGTTTTACAATTTCTAACTTTGCCCAGCAAGATACACAGCAAAAATAAAAGAACTAAAACAATATTAACAATAATAGCAATGTTGGGATGCAAAATCCAATACGCTATCCTATTTCTAATCTGACTGCTTCATTATTATTATTATTTATTTTAATTCTATTTTGTTACCTAGATAAAGTATGCACTAGACTCTTTTAATTTTTTATTGCTCATAACAAATGCAAACTATTTGTATCTGTGCTTAAATGTTAGACATGGCATCAGCCAGGGCTCTATCCGTCTGAGCCTGTGTTTGTCCCCTCACCTAATCCAAAGAAAGAAGACGATGGAGTTATCCTCTCTGTTGTCCTCACACCTACTGAGGTAAGACACTGCTATATTTTAATAAGACCACACCCATTGACCTTTTAATTTCATAACAGTGAATATTTAAAGCTATTATTTGTGCTATAATTTCCAGTGTACAGACTGGACTGGTATTTTAGAAAAAAATTTTGCATCCAAAATAGCTGCTATGGAAACAAGCAGGTTATATGTATGGACTGTTTTTTTCAAACTAAAATGATCCTTTTGGTACAGTGAGTTCTTTTCCAGTCCCAAGCTCAGATAGATAGAGATGATTGCATCAGGAATATCATCTTGTGTAAAACTGCTAAATCTAAATATGCAAATTATTAGTTTATGGAATTCCATACCAGATTGGTCGAGGCCTAGGTTAATTCAGGTTTCAGAAACATATTGATTATTTTAAAGTTGACAAACACTTTAATAATCAGTTATAATACTACTAATAATAAGTTATTTTTTGCATTATTCTTAAAATGTCTATTTTCTGTGTTGGCTTTAGGAAAAAGGTACATTTTTGCTGGTTCTGGATGCTAAGACCTTTAGAGAAATGGGAAGAGCTAAAGTACCTGTTAACATTCCTCCGGGCTTTCATGGAACCTTTAACTCTGTAGTATAGGACAGGACAGTGACATAAGGACCCAGAACTACTACCATGTTTATATTTTACTTTTTTATACTGGCAAATACAAATTAATTTTACAATGTGCTTTTGGGGACATATATGCCCTGATTCAGAGTAACTTACACTGATGTTAGCTTGATAGTCCTTGAAATTCACTTCACAATCTCTTGTCTAACAGTAACACCTAAGCTACCAATACTCCTGCCTAAGCTTTTTAAATTTTTTATTTATCTTAAGTATTCTTACTAACAATTTAAGGACAATATATATATATATATATATATATATATATATATTGTCCTTAAATTGTTTCTTCTTTAGTGCTGGTGAAATATTTTTTTTTTAAATGCAGCTTTGGTAAAACTTGTATAACTAAATAAAGTAATAAAGTAAATAACGATTTTTTACATTTAATTTCATCTTCTATACCCGCTTATTCCCAATTTGGGGATATTCCATGTCACCCGTTTATCGCAGGGCCACACACACACACACTTTTTTGATTTTGAATCACTAATAAACCTAATGTACATGTTTTTGGACTGTGGGAGAAAACTGGAGTACCCAGAAGAAACCCATTTAAGCACAGGGAGAACATGCAAACTCTGCACAGAAAGACCCAGGAATCAACAACTTTTTTGCTGTGAGGCGAACATGTTAACCACTACACCACAGCGCCACCCCTAAATAAAGTTTATTGTTATTATTAATTTAATTTAAATGTATTGTAATTATAATTGTTCACTTTTATTTTTGTATTGTAACTATTATACTGTAACATTTCACTGACAATATGTTAGTCTCTTGACAGAATTTACATCAAAGAATTTATTAAATCACGGGTAAATAATCTGCACATTAGACAGGAAATCATAAATAGTATTTAGAAAACCAATACTGCAACAAGAAGATACAAGAAAATCCAAAATAAAGAGCAAAGAAACAGTCAGAGGCAAAGCAATTGGGCAGAGAAAGGCAGTTGCCTGGGGCCCTGAGAGCTGACCATTTGAACAATGAAAAATTTCATCATTTATAATTATATAACTAACAATTTTGTGTGTTGCAAATGCCATCTTATTTTAGCTATTATTAACTTGCAAGATGAACTGGGAAAGAGAGATTTGTCAATAAATGAAAATAAATAAATAGAATTATGGGCATACAACTGGTAGGTAGAAGGCAAACCCAAAAACAGCTGTATTTGCTATTTCATCAAAATATACTAGATTGCCAAAATGTGTAGTCACATGAGCACCCATTTTGCTTTTTTCATTAAAGCTTCACTTTTCTAGCCGGACTTTTCAGTACAATGTGAAGCTTGACTGTGAGATGTGTCTTTATTCCGCAGCATTAGTATTAATGAGATCAGAAACGAATGTCAGGCAAGGAGGTTTGGTGTGCAGTCAGCATTCCAGTTCATCCCATAGGTGTTTGGTGGTGTTAAGATTAAGACTTTTCACTTGTATATAATAATAACACACCATGCCATAATGCAGCTCAGAGGCTTTGTGCTCGAGTCTCTTAGTTCTCGTAAAGGAATAAAATAATGGTACAATAGACAAAAACATTGTAGACAAGTGTCTTTTTATATTTGTAGCAACAGAGGAAAGAAACCTCTTATGGTTCAGGTAAACACAAACATTTGGCATTATAGTGTATTTAAATTCATCTAAAAAAAACCAAAAAGTCGATAGATTTTAAAATGACTGACAGTGCTGGATTTATGTTATTTAACAGGGAAAATTGAAAGTTTGTTCTGTTTAACAGAACTCTGATAGGTATTCAAACATTATTACTTAATGTGCCTACAGTGAAAACATGGTGTGTCCATAAAAACATTGTTTGTTGAGTTTGGATTAAAAGACATCATGTGGCTTGTACAACCCCATTGAACATTGTACCTAAGTTCCTTAACACCACTTGTTTTCAATATTGCTTCTGTGGTTAAATGAGGACAAAGCTCTATAATCATTAGGTTATCCATAATCATTAGATTTTCTGGAAATGTTGGAAGATTTAATACAGACAAACATTTTAATACCTAAATTTAAAATGTATTAATGGAAATAATGGCGTTAAAAAACATTACTCATCTTACTTTTTTCAATAATGAGTAAACAAACAAAATACAGTTTTTTTTTATGAAATCACTGCTATCATTACTATTTTAACATTTATTATTATGATTGATCCTAGCTAGGGACATGCACAGCCATTTTGGCACAGGGGCTCAATTAAAAATGGGGCACTTATCATTCATTTCTTTTTTTTTTCTCTAAAACCCTAACACTGGGTGTCTGCTGGAGCCTATCCCAGAGTACATGATGTGAAAGTGAGATAAGTTGCAATAATTACTATAATGATTTATCTCCTTACCTTACAGAGCATACAGACAATGCTAACCTGAACTTTGTGAAATACAAAGGTGATTGTTATGTCAGCACTAAGACAAAGTTTATGTAAAAGTTTTGTCTTCTGTATCTGCTGTAATATCTATTTTGAGAGTAGCCTTCAACAGACCTACAGCCTGGACAAGCCAAGAAAAAGCACTATGATGTTGTGTATATAATTTTATTAAAATGTGGTTTAATAAAATGTTTTGTTAAAACATATACTGTCATCATAGATACTCTAGTGTACTATACATTATAGGTCCAATAT
>JAOTQW010089765.1:0-11011 GCA_026260075.1 Sisor rabdophorus | reverse complement strand
GTGGCTTGGTGGTGCTGGGAATCGAAACCCGGTCTTTCTGGTATCAGTCCAACACTCTAACCACTAGGCCACCCCTTCCCTTCCCCATTAACCATATTCCATCCATGCCATAAAAATGCTGTATTGTAGGTGAAAGAAAAAAACATTTTAGACAAGAAGATAACAAATTTAAATATTTTAATGATATAGATTTGTCATTTTTCAGCAGACTGTATCACAGACTGAGTAAGGAAAAACATGAAGATTTCAACACATTATTACAAACCCCTCTAATCCTGCTAGTGTCAGAAACCCGAAAATGAGCAAACCCGATCCTGATTCTGTCTGCTGTAACACTAAAGACTGCAGAGAAAGCAGTCCATGGTTGAGGTGAACATCATTAAAGCTCTGGACTAAATGAAAGTAAAGCATTTGACCTATTGAGGTACACAGAAAAATGGAACTTTACAAAACTCGTAATTCCCAAAACACGAAACCAAACTAAAACAAAAAATCCAACGCCCCTTCTGTGTGGGTGTATCATTAAGTGTGGACGGCTGCAGGGAAGACTGTTTGAGAGTAAGCTGGACCTGATCCTTTTGGTACTGTTGCTTATTTTCTGTACTATGGAGACAACCACAGGCACTGTGGTCACTTTAATGTGAGGTTTATGAGGTTTATACACTATTTAACAATTTTATTTCTTTACCGAAGAAAGTGCAAACATTTCAAGATAACAGATGCTGTGGCCATATGCAACAAATTTAAATAAACTAAACTAGACATACACGCACGGCAAGCACCAGTTTATTTCTTTGATGGAGTAGATGAAATATACCGTCCTGCACACAGCTGGTTAGTTTTTCCAGTTCACTGTATAGCAGGCCGCTGTTCCACATTGGTAATCTTAACGCTTGTCTAATCATTAAGTTATTAAGAGTAAAATTAAAAGAAGCTATTATATATCGATTTTATATGCGGTTGTTTTGTGCCCAATTTTTACTTGTTTGAACAGCCACCTGTAGGCAGCAATAAATTACATCTGTTTGTGGCATAGAAATGTTAGGACAACATACTAAAAAAACAAAAAAATAAATAAAATAAATAGATTGAAAAGCATAGGGTCCTGTTATATGGTGTACATTAAAAATTGTCGGCATGTCCGTTTTTATGTTTTCACACCTGAATTCCACAGCTCTGGTTTTATGTAGTCCGTGCAGCCGTCAATGCGTAATGTAAGAACCAAAATTACAAATAAGACAAAAGTGTGTCCCCTTCACTTGTATTTAAAAACAAAAGGTATATAGTGTAAAAGCACACCTTTTTGTGTCTATCATACTGGTGTGTTCTCTGACTAGAGCTTGGGGTAAATGGAGTCCTTAGATGACCATGTTGAAAGTTCAGCTGAGAGAATTGGTAAAGTCCGTACACTCCTGTGCTAGGTAGCCTGAGCCAGTAATGGAACTTTTCTATTTGTTCAGGGGTGTGAGGTGTTCAAATCCCATTGGTCAGATCTTGAATCACATTGCCTGAAACCAACTTTCGCAGAAACTCCTTTTCTTTTAATATGTTGTGTGTCCATGACTGCAGAGACACAGAGAGAAAAAAAAGACAAAAAAGAAAGCAGTCAACATTTTGTCCTAACAGTGTTTCGTAAAAATGTGTGTTTACTCAGCGCTGCATTCAGTTCAGTCAGCTGTATTGGCACGAGTGTGTGCTGTGTTTTGCTGCTGCTCTGTAGATTTGACTTTAGACACGGTAACAATGGAAAAAACTGATCGGCTGGTCTAAAGTAAACATGGAAATAGAGCTGGGTAATGACAGAGATAATATAAAAGGCCTTGTGTTCTAAGGCCTTTTAAAGCTGGACACAAAAGACGCAGGACAACGATGTATAGTTTGACTCAGAGAAACGTCAAGTGAAAGTTTCCACATTACGGGAGAGAAGGCTTTAGATATAGATAAAGATATTTCCTACTTTATTATTGTACTATTGGAATTTTCATGGAAAAATTATGTTAAGATAACTTAGAGTCTAATATTACAAAAGATGTAGAAAATCAACAAAAATAAGAGGGCTCAAGTAGCAAATGATAGTGAAACTAACTACGTTCAGAACAATAAACAATAAAAAAAACCACAAATCAGCTGTATGTCTATATTTTAAGAATAATTTGTCTTTACTGTGGCTTAAGTGATTGAAGATGATGAGCTGCTGCAGATGACAGTGGATGAATTCAAAGTCTGTGACTGCTGTGTTAAAGCCTGGATCATTATTACAGCCCAATCTATGAAAAAGAGAAAGCAGCACAGGACACTAAACTACAACATCGGGACAGAAAGAGCTAGTGTTACTCCTTGTTACCAGGTTCCGGTGCGGACTTGAACTTAATATACTTAGGGTATTTCTTTCTTTCCAAATCTTTAGCTACAGGGAATTATGAGTGTTACTGAGAAGTGTTGATGATCTTGACTTTGCCTCTACATTGATATTCTTTTATTTTTTCTGAAACAGTATTCTATCTTAAATAATATAATTTTTTGTAATTATGCTATCAGTATTTTATTTATGTATAAGTAAACATAGCATGTCATGCCTTTTCTAATGTGTTATTGATTTGAGTGCAAATATAAATAGATTGCAAATAGAAAATAATCATGTATGTGGATTTAATTACATTCATATTTAAATTTAATATGCCTGCACAGTAATAATGGCATATGCATTATCAGAAGAGGGAGACTATTTTGGGGAAAAAGAAAGAAAGAAAGAAAGCTACAAAAAAAGAAACCTAGAAAGAAAGCAAGACAGAGAGGAAAAGCAAGAAAAAGAGGGAAAGTAGGACAAAATAGAAATAGAGAAAGACAGAGAGAAAGCCGAACAAAGAGAAATAGAGTAAGACAGAGAGAGAAAGTCAGTAAAGAGAGAGAGAGAGCGAAACAAAGAGAGAAAGAGAAAAAGACAGAAAGAGAGAGAGACAGACAGAGAAAGTCAGTAAAAGAGAGTGAGCTAGAAGGAATAAATCAAGATTAGATGTTTAAAGAAAGATTTGCAGTAATTACTTCTTTGATAGCAGACATCTTGAGCTTCTCGTAGTAATGCAGGGGCCCATGCGGATTGTTCATATCGTAGCCGAATCCAGCCACCGCCACCTCGTCACAGTTATGCAGTGCCATTGTGATCGCCACTGCCCCCAGGGTGGGAATATTCTTAAAAAAATTTTTAAATTACATATAGTTAAAAAAAACTATTTCTAAAACAAAAAAGCTCAAAGAATTTTGAATAATCAAGAGCTGTTTGGTAATTACTTTTAATATTTTACTACCACAAGGCCAAAAGTATGTGGACAATTCACCCTACCACACATACAAGTTTAATGCCCTGCTTCCACAAAGTTAAAGTTGCATAAATGTTCAGAATGTCTTAAAATGATTTTCTTTATTGCAACTAAATAACCTAAATGTTTTTCATCAAGACAATGACCCTGTGTGCAAAGCAAGTGGCATGAATATGTGTTGTGCCACTGCTAAAATGGAAAAAAAAGAAGTAGCCTGCACAGAGCCTTGACCTCAACCCCACTGAGCATTTTAGGATGAATCGACATGTTGACTATGCCCCAGGCCTTCTTATCCCACATGACCTCACTTATGTTCCTGAGGCTCAATGGACAAATCCCCAGAGCCACACTCCAACATCTTGTGAAAACCTTTCCTGAAGAGTAGTTATTATAACAGCAAAGGATAAATTAAAATCCAAAACAAACTATAAAAAAATTATCATATAAGGGTGTGACTGTTAAGTGCCACCAATATTGAAGCTATATTGTATTACTTCTAAATTAATTGTAATATCATCGAGACGATAAAGGCTGAAACCCAAACGCTACTCTGTAAATTCACTGCTAATATTTGATACTTTAGACAACTGAAAGGATGCATTGTTTTTTAGATGTAGCTTAAACTAAATCAATATAACCTATAATGATGCATATTCAGGGCTCTGTCTAAAACTGTTCCTGTTCCAGGGGTGCTGACCCTGCACTCTGACCTCACCCTTCTTAGTAACATATGTTGTATGGTGTATAATTATGTACGTAACAAATAAAATAGAAATCTATGAATCTTTTAGTTATTTATTTCCTTTCAGACTCGCAAAATTGTATTTTCTATATATTATGTTTTGGGTTAATAGGCAATATAATATTCTGACAAACGCTATCCACCATTTCGATACTGACACAAGAACATTGACATTCATAACTTGCACCATCACAGCGTCGTGTTTTTGGACTGCAGGAGGAAACCGGAGTACCTGGAGGAAACCCACACAGGCACAGGGAGAACATGCAAAGTCGCACAGAAAGACCTCCTGCCTGGGAATCAAACCCGGGACCTTTTTGCTGTGATGGGACTGTGCTCAACAGTATGCCATTGCGCTGTCCCTAGAACCTTTTTACTAGTACTGTTATTCTGTTATTACTAGTACTGATTCAGACATACTTTTCACTTATAATATTGTATGGGGGTAAGTGATTTTACCTATGTATTTACTGTATTTTTCCTCTACACAAACCAAACAGTCTTTAAATAAGCAACACAGCAAAAAACACCGGATAAAATCTAAAAATATATAAAGCTACAGATGCTTATGCGTGGCGTTCCCTCACCCCTCGACCCATAAGGCCGTTGTTGTGTGGCAGACCGATGAACTGGAACGCTGCTTCTTGAATGAAATGTGGGTTCAGTATTCTGAGGTCTTCTGCTTCCCTGGGCACAACACGTGCCACTGACTTCCAGAATCCATCTGCCCCACGCTGAAACAAAGAGCGAGAGAGAGAGAGAGAGAGAGAGAGAGAGAGAGAGAGAGAAAGAGACAAAGAGAAAGACAGAGACAGACAGACAAACATCGGGAGACAGGAAGACATGAAAAGCAAATTTATGAGCTGTCAAAAAAACAGTAAAGCAGCCAGGGAAAAAGAAAAAGTGTCAGATAGAAAAGGTAAAAAGAGGGATACAGCAGGAGGAAAAAAGGAATGAACAAAGTAATAAGTAAAAGAAAAAAAAGCAGTTAGAAAACAAAAAAGTTCTCTTATTTACCCGTGATGGTCGCTATGGCAATAGTTTGATTCATAGCATTTATGCCAATAAAGAGTAAAGGGGGGAAAAATGAACGTAATAACAAAACCAGTTGAGGAAGTTGAGTGAGTGAGTGATTGAGTGAGTGAGAGTGAGAAAAAGAAAGACAAGATGAAAGAGAGAGAAAAGGTGGGAGAGAGGATGAAAATTATTAGGTCATTATCACATAAAATGTTTACTGCTTGTAACACTGCTATCCAATTACAATAATCACAAAACTGTTAAATTACAATTACACATACACCTAACAACCAAATATATTTGTCATGCTCATATGTTCAGTATATGACCAGGTCTTCTGGGTGCCCCCTTCATCACACCTGCTATTTTCTGCCACACTGAGAGTGATTGTGATGCCAAAACTTTCAGCTGTGTAAATAAACTCCTCGGGCTGCCTTTGATGAACAGCACTGAGCAAATCTGACACACAGTCAAAAGCAATATCCCCTCTGTAAAACACAGCCAAGTAAACCATGTTCCTGTTCGTCAAACAGCCACACAAATTCTTCTTATAGGACAGCAAACTACGTCCGGACTAGTTAAATATGATCTTATGAGAAAACGGATAACACTGGGGTTACATTTCAGACATGAATGGACCCAATAAGGTCCACACACAAACACACACCGACACACACACGTTTATAAGATGAAGGTCATAGCACCAATCATACTTACACAAAGAATAAAGCTCATTTTCTGTAAATTCGTTATGACACAATCTTAAAAATAAAAATGTGACACATTGGATAAAGTTGTGAATTGTTCAGCAATTCGATACCCTTTTTATCTTTGATGCAAAATCGAACCTTTAAATTGCTCAGTGGCTTAAATTTGGTAACATCGAATCATATTTTTCTAATTTACAGTCTAACATCTTAAAACACTGTGCTACCACTTCCCCTACCTCACTGGACAGCATTACTGTGCCACCACAACACCGAAACTGGTGACTGCATTACAACCAGATGTCCTGTGAGCTGTGAGCAAGGAAGAGTTTATGTGTTCAATGAAAGAGTTTTTTGGGACACAAATAAATGTAAACGATGCTGTAATTCCTCCAAACACATCTGGTCATGTGAGATGTGTCTGGGAATGAGTCAGGATGATCCCAGCACACGTTTATATGTGTTTATTTATTTGTTTCAAAGATTCTTTTTTATTAAAATTTATTTTTATTTCTATTTCATGTATTCATTTAAAAAAATGTAAAACATGTAACATTAAAGTTAACTGCACAGATAATTGGGTGATCTAACACAAACTTTTTATCAAGACAATACAATTGTCAATAACAGCAACTTGTAGCCTATGTCTATTTATTCCACAATAAACTTACATTAGTGACAAACGGTAAAACATTTCTCTCGCTTTCCCACAGAACTGTTTACATTAATTAGTAAAACGTGTACTTCAGGTATCTTTAATTATCATTCCAACTGTCATTTACTATTCATTAAAAATGAATGAATGATCTATAGAATGTAATTTGATTCCTTAATAGCTGTGTACATGCCACAAAGCTTACCTTTATAGAAAAAATCTTCGTTGGTATGTTTTCATACCTAATGAACAACACTGACTTTCAAGTTTGGAAGCTACTAAAGGCACCAAGAACAAATTACCACTGCTGTTATTGTAATGAAAGCATTAATAATACACAGGCTGTATGAACAATATTCTCACAATATGATCTCCAGAAATATTGAACAGTTTATAGTTGGTACAAAATGAATAAAACACAACCCACCATGCTATGATATAAAAATGTGGCCTGACACAAACATGTGGTGCAAAATGTACAAAATCAGCAGGGGATTAAACTCTTTTTCAGTTATTTTTTATTTATTACACTGGTCACCCTTCCTATTCAGGTAAAACCAGGTGTGTAGGTTTATAGAGGTGAATTATTAGAAAGCTTCCAAACAGGTGAAAGGTTTAGGAATGGAAAATGTGACTAAGCTGTAATGGATGAAAACAATACCAGCAGCAGTGTGGAGGAGTAGCCTTTTAAAACAGCAGATGAAAAACAAGAAAGGCAAACAAAGTGGTAAAGCAGAGGAAGCCCCTGTATCAATAACATTGAGGCCATTTGAGTTATAAAGAGAGGGAGTAATGTGCAAATCTACACGGCTCTATAAGATGAGTTACCTGGATACCTGCACCTGCACAACATGATCATACTAAACTCTTGTGTTGGTAAGGAATGCAATTGTTATAGGAATTTTATGAATTATATTGCTATATAAAATAAGTATGCACTAAGAACACCATGACTGCACTTTTTAAATCGGCTGTGTTATAAGTGTATATAATTGTTGAATTATGTTAAAATGAATACAAAAAAATCTATTTAAAGAAAACTTTAGGATATAGTTGTAAATATTGTCTTAGGTTTAACTTAAATACAATCCAGGATCTGGAAAGCGAGCACATTTAGAATGTCTTTGGAGACAACCAAATAGACAATCTTAATTGTAAAAACTAACACAAAATAAATTAGTTTGTTAACTTTGCCTTTGCCTATTCCTTTCCAGCTTGGATTTTATTCTGTCATACTTGGCAGATTCAGAACATCCAAGCCACGCAACTGGACTGTGGTTATGAGGCATACAGAAAGACAGAGCAAGAGAACTCCTCTTATTCATCCTTATAGTCTCACCACTATGCCTGCATTCAGATATAAAGAATTCTTGCCTTGTCACATTTTTGGGTAATGATGTTGCCCTCTGATCTCCTTGCCTGATGAAGGCGTGGTTTTCTCTGCTTACAGAGGAAGCTGCAGATGAGATGTCTGAGCAGTAACAATGATTGCAGTCAGCAAAATTTTATCTCAAATCCGTATCAACTCACACACACTGCTTTTCAGAGTGAGAAAACAAAATCGCTTTTTAGTTAGTGGTGGGAAAAAGAGTGGGAAAGTACTTAAACACACCATGACAAGTGGGACAGAAGGAATGGGACCAATATCCAATCCTACACAATTATAACTGTGTTAAATTCATTATTTAACTTCTATACCGCTTATTCTCTAATTTGGTGTCATGGGGGACTGCGGGAGCCTATCCTATTGCACATAGGGGAAAAGGCAGGGGTACACCCTGGATAGGTCGCAAGTCCATTGCAAAGCCACATACACACAAACAATCACACACACTCAAATAAACTCCTATGGGCAATTTCTTTTTTAAGATGTGGTAGGTAACCTGCAAAACATGCAAACTCTGCACAGAAAGACCCGGGAATCGAAGCCAGGACCTTCTTATTCTGAGGCGACCGTGCTAACCACTGCGCCGTGTTAAATTTATTTTACAAAAATAAAAGTTAAAAATATTGTTTTTTCATAAGTGGCGTTGACAGACAACATGCATTAATGTAGTAATATTTAAGTATAATGACCTCTTAGGACAAATATTGGTGATTCAGCCATAAAAACATAGCTAAAACTTGGATAATGGACGGCATAGAAAATAGTTTTGTGGCTCACACGAATGACCCATGATGAGGTTTATGGTTTGAGCTTAAAGTGTTAGTTCAGTGCTTAAAACAGTAAAATACTGATCAAAAGGTTAGAACAACTAAGCTGCCACTTCTGGCCTTTGCCCAGCAAGAAGGTCATGGGTTCAATTTCGGGGTCTTCCTGTGCAGACTTTTGTTCTCCTCTTACTTGCATGGGTTTACTTTGGGTACTCCGCTTTCCTCCCACAATACAAAAACATGTACAGCAGGTTGATTGATGATTCTTAATTGAGTGAGAGTGTTTGTGTGTGGTTGTTCTTCTATGTGTGGCCCTGAGATGAACTGGCGACCTGTCCAAGGTGTATCCCTGCCTCTTGCTCTATTTGTGCTGGAATAGGCTCCAGCAGACCCCCCGGACCCATAGGTAGGGAATAAGCGGGTTAGAAGATAAATGATGCTAAGCAAAATGTTGGTGCTCAGCAAAATAGTAAAATTATCGAGCTAGGGCTTACAGGGATGTGGTAACATGGGGTAACAGGTGTTATGGTGTAAAGAAAAAGTAAGCATTCTGCTGACATTCATTAGAATAAAGGTGGGGATGGTTCAGTTTTGTTGCTCAGAGAAAATTAGGTAGGCTAGCATGTAATAAACAAAATTCGGTTGGTATTGAGGTTGTTATAACTGTAATGTGGTTAATGAAAACACTAAAAAAAAGCATTTGTGCATTTACATTATGTTGGGCATTTACATTTACAGCATTTATCTCTTTTAGTTATCAATTTGCATTGGTGCATTGGTCTTGAGTTGGTGCTGGGAATCTAACACAGATTGACGGTCCAACACATTAACCATTATTCTACCACTTCCCTGCAGGGGCCTTACATGAATAAGTTTACAGATGGTCTGCTAATTAGAATCACTTAAAGCAGGGAATGTTCTTTAATGTTGGGCCTCACAAAAATGGGTAAAATAAGTTGGGGGGGTTTTCGCGGTAGAGCCGATAGTGATGAATGTGGTAGAATGTTGAATGTGGTAGATATTTTGTTTTAGTGTAGCTTCACAACTGTTAAATTATCTAATTATTTGAACACACAACAGATCTTTTTTTATTTTACAGTGCCTACATTACATATTTAATTGAGATATTACTGGACTAAAAATGTTCACCTGTTTAGGTCTTATGTTACTTGTAAATGGAAAAAGAGTACAAAGGCAAAAGAAGCTGTAGCATGTCTGCCTTTTCAACAGCTGACACGACTGTAGACAGCAGACCACACAAGAACGTCTCGAAACGACCTTAACTCGTTTAAACCTTTATATAGACATTTAAAAGTCAGAGATAATTCATGTCCTTGCTGGTTTCTCCCTTAAGTTTCAAATGGGCAGGCTCAACTTCACTATGAATAGCAATTAAACTCCCCAAATATTTAGGAAGCAATAGCCTGTGAAAGCTTCTGTAGATTATTAAATTCTAATGCCTGCCAAAAATTACATACACATTTAGTCTTTATCTACAAATAAATCTCATCAGTGTTTCAAATCAAAGAATAATATGAAAATCCTCCAAGTTAGAACACTAAAAAACATGAAAATGTTCCACTTCATTTCAATTAAAAACAAGACTTTTGATTACAGAATGGAAATAGACACGGATAAAACGGTTCAACTACAGAGGTCAAACAAGACGTGTTCTGAAACAGCAAACGGAAAATAGTTATCGCATAGAAGTTTATTTCAGTTGTATAAAGTCAATCTTCGTTTAACGATCGCACTTTTAAGAAGTAATTTCAGTCACTTATCTCAATGCATCAAATTGACATTTGGGGAAAACTGATTGGATTGATAACCCGTCTACATTAATTAGACCCAAATAAGCAGCTACATACATACAACGCCATTTCTAAAAAAAATAATAATAAAAAAAAAAAAACTCCTTTTCTATAGAAACATGCATGGACGTATCAGATTTTACTTCCTCACTGTAGTCAAAACTGCCAAATCCAATTTTATTATTTAGATAGATATCATCTGTACAAACTGCAAAAAAACTGTACATTAAAACTGGAATATTCTTAACACTCTGGAGGAAAAGTCACCTAATCAGTTTTTGTGAGCATTGTAAATGGCTGCTCACTCTAGCTCTTGTAATAGTAGACATACTGGAGCTCAGAGGTATCTCATTACTCCCTTTATTAAAATGTAAAGCAGTAATGCTATGTGAAGTATTGGTAGACAGTATGCCAAAAATTCTATTTCATAAAATGAGTAATTTTATTTTAACAATATCATATAGTTAATCATATTGTGTGGACAAAACATGCTATTATAAATATTAATACTTGTGTGTATTCAGCTTGTATGTTGGACATGTCCAGAGGAGGAAGAGTAAATACATTGGTAGGAAGATGTTAGCAATGGAGCTACCAGGTAGAAGGCA